>JAQZBX010005312.1:31469-56979 GCA_029593785.1 Cabassous unicinctus
TTTTTTAAAATTTAATATTCATAGGCTTATTCAGTTTTCAATTTGTAAACCACTGTTTTAAGAAACTCAAAAATTTTCCTGTTTCTTCTTTCCTCTCAAAAGTATAAGGAAGGTTATGTTAATTAAATTTGAAACAAAAAGCTTGGCTGGTACAATAATAATAACTGCTTGTGCTTTCTTTTTCTTTTTCTCTTTTACGACAAATTAGTATTGCTAACAGACCTAAAACTTGTCTTTGCAATAGGATATTTATAAATTCCCCTTTTATGGAGTCATTCATAATAATAAAACATTCAATAGCAATCTGGAGATATTGTTTGTTGTTGGATTCCAAAATGGGATTTATAGATTTCTCTCCATGTCTAGGAATTATTAAGCTGTGATCCTGGACACAGGGTCTTAGTTACATCCTCACCACTCTCAGCAGTACCCATCAATGTTTATTGCCATTCTGATTAATTTAAAGGTAGAAAAAACTTCAGCACAAATAACTCTATTACCTGTTAGTATTATCTGCTTGAAAGCTTAAATATTGTGTCCCTTAATAAATTAAAATCCTATTATGACTTCACATTCTGCTTTGGAATGCCTGTCAGTCAATGAATTCTGATTCCAACAGTTTTTTATCACACAGGTAAGTGCTTCCAGGATTTTTTAAAAATGCAACTTACGTGTCTCTCACTCTTCAGTGGTTGTGAATTGTTTTGCAATCTTGTCTGAATGTAACCTGATTTTGTGGTCAGCCAAATCTTGCTAATTGGCATTTGATCACAAAAAGGCCTAATCTAAAATCTTGTGCATTCATTTGATGTTAATAAGAGTAGATCTAGTTGGCTGTGGCATCCAACACAGCTTTACCTTCCTGGACTCATGCTTAAGATTACGTAGTTGGACTCTTCAGTTCTCTGGGCAGGTGGTAAACAAACCCTCAGATGTTTAGCAGCTGCTCAAAGCATTGCCAATCTGAAAACTAGCTTGCCAACCGCCTAGCCTACAGAGTTTAGGGGTGAAGGAGGCTTTTCAGTAACCAGAGAGGCACTCTGAGGTGGGGGTGGGTAAGGGGAGAAGAAAAAATAGTAATAATAAAAAAAACAAACTAAGGCTGGGCTCATACCTAGAAAGAAATCAGCCTAGTCTCTTGGTTTCTGACCTTTGGTTTGGGTAAAAGGTCCTCATTTTTTCAACAAATGCCAAACAGTATTTATCAGTCCAGTCTGCATCCTACACCAAGACAGGAACTACATTTGCCTTTATCTCTAACACAGCAGTGTCCTTTCCAAATGTTGAATGAAGACCCTCCTCCATTCTTCTTCCTTCTCTTCCCAGTCTCCACAGGGCAAGCTAAGATTGCTGTCCCTTCTCCCTTGCTTGCATTACATTTTCCTCCCCAATTAGCTTTCCTGTACATTAAGGGTGACCTTTCCTGGATAATGTCCCATTCATGGAGTCATGGAATATCTAAGTGAAACTTAAAGATGTCTGTGTGCCCCCCTAATTTTACAGATACAGAAACTTGGGCTTAAAGAGGCTATTAGTTGGCAAGTAGGGAACTCAAGATGGACCCATGCTCTCTTATCCTCCCAGGCTTATCTAGGCTCTTGACTTTGTTCTGGGGAGTCTTAGAAAATTCAACTATGTGGGATGGGAGGTAGGTTTGTTTTTTTGTTTTTGTTTTGTTTTATTTTTAAAAAGACAATTTAAATGATATTAGACTTGGCCACTATTTTTCTTAAGTTTGTTCTTCTCTGAAGTATGGGTAAGACAGAAGACATGACTCTGCTTTCCTTTCCCCTGCTTTCATGCGATTCTGGCATGTTTGAAACGACCTGGCTGCTAAGCACAAGCCAGCAGTTCATCTGATACTCAACCAGAGACACAGTTACCTCTTCCAATACTAGAAGAAAATCCTGGCTGTTTTGTGCTTTTTAAAATCTACTCTTGTTTGGAGATACTATTTACCTTTTTTTAGTATTTAAAATTCAAACTCACTGGTTTCATAGAAAATATGTCTAAGTAACTTGATGTGGAGAGGGTCAGGTAAATTTCCCTGATGAGCTCCTCAGCAGAGGGAAGGAATTCACAAGCAGCCTCTGCATTACGAGGAATTGTGCACACTCGCAAAAAAGGAATCCCTTTCTGGGAAGTAGAAGTTGTCATGAACAGATTGGGGCTTTGAATATTGGTAGATCTAGCTCTATAAACTTGGGTGAATTTCTTGACATTCCTAAGGAAGTTTTTCATTATCTCTAAAATGTGGATAATACCAGTATTGCTTAGGAAACACAGTAGGGGGGTAACATTTTATTTATACACATATTAAATATGCTTATTTCCATAGCAGATTTGGAGAAGAGATACTCAGCAATTCCAGTGAATGCTCCTCCCCTTTCCCCCAGTAATGTATGCAATTAAAAACTGAAATGAAACTTTTATCATTGGTTTCTTAGGAGGTTAAAATTTTGCAGAATGGGGAGTGGATGTGGCTCAAGCAATTGATCGAGCGCCTGCTTCCCACATGGGAGGTCCCCAGTTCGATCCCTGGTCCCTCCTAAAAACAAAACAAAAAAAGCAAAACAAAACAAGCAAACAAAAAACCAACTCAGGGGAACCAATGTGACTCAGTGGTTGAGCACCAGCCTCCCACATACAAGATCCCAGGTTCAACCCCCCGGTCCCATTACCACAACAAAAATTTTTTTTTTTTTTTTACAGAACAACACATAATCTAATGCAGAAAGTAATGGCTGAGTAAATTATTTACAGACTGATAGAAGTTATGAAAATGTGGTGGCTTTATAATCTCCACAAAACCAAATCTGGGCATATGAAATCACTCATAAGAAATAATATATTCAGTATTAATTTATTGATTAGATATAGGAAAATTAATTCATTTGTGAGTTATCTCACACCTTGATGATGGCAAAACCGGGACTGAAACTCATTTTGCTTAGGACCTTTCTCCTGCTAACTTGGCTTTTGTTGTTTCTTGGAGACCAGAGTTGATTTCAGGAGCCCTCTTCCAGCTATATTTGAGAAAATATGATTTGCATGATAATCAAGAAATCTACCTTAGCACCAGAAGTGTGGGTATTTATGGAGTAACACCAGCACTTTGGATTGCTTAAAAGTCAGATAAACGAGTCATGAGAAAATAAAACATCATACAGAAGACATTGGTAACATTTAGGTGTACCAAACTTTTGCCATTGTGCCCTTTTAAAAACAAAGATTTGTCTTCCAGAAAGTTCAGAAATACAACTGTGAGTGTTTGGAGGATAGTAAAACATATTTAGTTGCTGAACTTATTCTGATTGTGCCCTTTACTCCAATGAAAACCAAGGCAGTTGATAAAGTATTGGCTTAGACCCAGGAGACCCATGTCCTGCTCCCAGCTGGTTGAATAATCTTGAACATTCCACTTAATTTCCTTACATGTTTTCTCATCTACAGAACAGAAATAAAGCCCCTTTCCTCATAGGAATGCTGGGAGGACTAAGAAATAATGTCAGTAAAGCCTATTTAGTTCTTTGGAGAGAAGTTCTAGATAAATACATGGTATTATTTAAGCCTGTGGACTCAGCTATCATAAGAAAAATGAATTTTGATCTCTAAATTTAAATCATGTTATAATGATGTGGCATAACCAACAAGCCACCAAGTGCTTTTTAAATCTTTTTTTTTTTACATTCTTATCCACAGATATTAAAAGTAATGTTTTTATCTTTTCCATTACAAAAGCAGCACATATTCATCCATAGATGTTTGAGAAAATTATATTCAATTAAATGTACCTTAATCATTCTTATAGAAAATTATGCTAACTTTTCCTTAGAATACAGTACTACTAGTTGGGAAGAGAGGGTCCAAGTTTTCCTTTTAAATAATGAATATAAAACATAGATAATCACAATTACTATAGGATTTATAATGTAAATATAAATAATGGATATAAAACATATTCACAATTACTACAGGATTTATAATGTATTTCACTGTCATCCATTCTTTCCATAACTCAAAAGACTGAGTGAGTATCGCAAACAAGCATTTTTTCTGGGAGATCTATTATTCTGAGTCATCCTTGAGAAATGTTTTTCAAAAATGAGTTTTCAAGAGATGGGATATTTTCACTTCTAAAGCTATTATGACAGCCAATGATAAACCTGTGTTTGCATTCCACAACTAATTTATCCAACCTATATGAAATTCCAAACTCTTGAAAGCTCACTGTTGAGCACATTCTGTTACTGGGGCAGGGGATGTCTCAAACTTAGGAAAGTGTACTTTAAGAAGCCTGCTCATCAGTGTTGAGGCAGAGGCACAGACCAATGGGCCCCTGTGCCTCAGGAGGAGGGATGGACTAAAGCACTTGAAGTTTGTGCTCTCTGCTGGGGAGAAGGGGCCCAAGGTGTAGACTGAATGTGGACTGTCAGGCCAAAGTACAGGATATGGACACAGTCAGAACCTTAGGAAATTCTCAATGAATACTTGCTCAGTTTTAGGAGTGAGTCACAAAGAAAAACAGGACATAGAATTTGCACAAGAGAGTGAAGACAAGCTTTCAGCCTCCAGAACTGATGGAAGGGCCAGACAATACAGCGAGTCATATGTATCTCTCCACCCAGGCTTGTTCAATCTGTCCTCTCCCCAGAGTTTGCACCTCTCGATAAGGACAAATCATGGTTAACAGCAGTGTGCCCTCACTTCGCCTTATAGGGGTTTGTAAAATTCTATCAGCATGATGATTTCAAGCCTGCAGTTGAAGGGGATATTAGAATCTATTTAATAGATGCAGAGAAATCAGTAACCATTTCCCCAGAAGTTGTATTTCCAGATAATCAATTCTAAGAAATGTGTCTTTCCTGGTTAGAATGACTTTTAGCTTAGCGTAAAATTGGGTAGGTTGACGACTGATTAGTTATAAACTTATTAACATATGGGATGTAAAAGCCCATTATTACTTATGACAGAAATCCTTTCTCTAAATAAAGATTTTGTTTAAAAGATATTGTCTAAATGGGAGATCTTATCTCAGAGTGAGAACAAAGCACTAGGCCAATAAGCAGGAATTTTTTTTTTTACTCTTAGGTATGTGGTGGAAAAGTATACTTTTCCAGCTGTGTACTTTCTACAGAGTTTATGAAAAACTATGGAACAGCCAAAAAGCTGGAAGGGCAAGAAGCACCATGGTGAGCTGGAGCATGAAGAAGTGAGGTTTTTTAACTCAATGTGCCTGGCAAAAGCTAGCAGTTAAGAAATGATGGATTCATGAAGCTACTGCCAGAAGAAAATCATCCTCCTTGGATAAAGAGGTAATTCTTCAGTTTGATCAGCAGAGTTTAGAAAAGTTAAGCTCAAAAGCCTACCTAGGGAAGCAGATGTAGCTCAAGCAGTTGGGCACCCACCTACCACATGGGAGGTCCTGGGTTCGGTTGCCAGTGCCTCTTAGAAAAGACAAGCAAGACAGCGAGCTGACGCAACAAGATGATGCAATAAAGAGATACAACAAACACAATGAGAAACACAACAAGCAGGGAACAGAGGTGACTCAAACCATTAGGTGCTTCCCTCCCACGTGAGAAGTCCCAGGCTCAATTTCAGGTGCCTTCTTAAAAAAAAAGAAAAGAAAAAGAAGATGAGCACACAGCGAACGGACACAGAGAGTAGACAACGAATCCAAACAATGGGGGGGTGGGGATAAAAAAATAAACTAAATCTTTAAAAAAGGAAAAGCCTACCTAAAATCTTAGAGGTGTCCCTCCTCGATGGTACATATGTGTGTGTGTGTGTGTGTGTGTGTATGTGTTAAGAATTACCAGATCACACCAGTTGCTTGCACCCGGTAAACCTTTAATAGTTTCCTTTACATTCTCTATAAGTATTGTATTTTAGATTACTGACACCATCTCCCATAATCGATATAATAAAATATTCTTATTATTAAAATTAAAGATAATGTATCTGCTGTTTTTAGTTCTCCAAAGTTAATGTTTAAAAAAATCTGAGATAAAAAATCTTCTGTATCTAAGAATAACAAACAAAAAAACATGGTCCTTCTAAAAGTTGCATTTATTGTAAACAACCAACATCATAATTATTCTTTTTCCAGAAATAGAATGCTTAAATCTTTTGAGAAAACTTTTGTATTTCTAGTTAGTTTCACAAATTTACAATTTTCTATTTTCACTTAGAAATATTTGCTTTTGAGCCCAGTCTTCTTCATTAAACATTTTATCCACCTTTGTTCTACTTTTTAAAAAAATTTATTTTTAAAGATGCTTTATGCTTACATAAATGATACATCAAAAATATAGGGGGTTCCCCTATAAACTCACCCTTTTCCCCTCCCACACTTTTCCCCATTAACATCTGTCATTAGTGTGGTACATTTGTTACAAATGATGAACACACATTGAAGCATAGCTACTAACCATGGTCAATAGTTTATAGTTTGCACTTTGCACCACACAATCTTATAGGTTTTGACAAAATGTATAATGGATTGTATCTGTCATTGCAATGTCATTCAGAACAATTCCAATGTCCCCAAAGTGCCCCGTGTTCCACCTATTCTTCCCTCTCCTTCCCCTCCGAAATTCTTCCATTGCTAGAATAATAATGTCTACTTTAGTCCGTAGTTGCATTTCCCCCTTATGTTTGTTCATTCCTCAATCTTGAGGAATTTGGGATGGTGATGCCCGCTTTGTTTCTGATTGAGAGGTGGCTTAGATCCCATGGGACAGATGGATGGAACTGTCTTGCTTGCAGCTGTAGATACTCTCCGTTTTGGAGAATGGGCGTTGTTCATCATCATCCTTTTGCTAGTTGTCCTGGGTGAGTCCGATGAACTGGAGAGTAGGTGCTGCAGCTTTGCTGAGATTCAGGACTCAACTGACATATGAACAGATAGAAGATTTAAGTCTCTTGTACATATATTTGATGATTATAGTGCTAATTATAGGTTCAAATGAAAGGGGCAGCAGGACTATGTGTAGGGAAATTATGAGTCTAGCTCTATTACATTGGGGAACATATATTCCAAGGTAAGGCCCACTGACAGGGTGCCGAATTCCTGAGATTGTCTGCCCTGCCTATAGTGACTACATGCCTCGAGCCCTAGGAAACCCAGTTGTTTGAGGCACTGTTCACTGTGGTAGTCAATAAGATCCTCCTGAGACGTGCGTAAGTGTAACCTCTGGAATGACCTCCCGACTCACTTTGAAATATCTTAGGCATAAAAACACATTGGTATTTAATATTTCCCCCTTTTGGTCAATGTCCTTTTCCAAATGCATCACTTGTTGGCACTTGGTAATAACCCCTCAGGGCCGGGGAGGCTCATTCCAGGGGGAAGGTAGTGAGTTTATGTGCTAAGTTTGGCTTAGAGAAAGCACCCATTTGAGGAGCAAGGAGGCTTTCAGGAGGTAAATCTTAGGCAATATATAGTACTAAGCTACGTTTCAATTTCACGAGAACAAGGTTCATAAGTACCACCATCAATGTAAAGGGCCTGGCGTATTGGTCTGTCTTCCTTTGCTAGGCACTGCTCAAGTACTCTAGGGATTCTTGCTGCTCTCTTAAAGCAGGGCTTCCCAGGTTGGGAATTCAATATTCTTTCAATTATTGTGTGGGTCTTCACCCACCAAGACAGCACCTCATGACCACTTGGACATATTCATGCCACAGAGGAATGCCCCTCCCCACACATCCCTCCATCATCAACACATCACACCAGTGAACCTCCCCAGCCACAGTTGCAACTCTTCTGCAATCCAAATGTCCCCAAAAACAAAGCCAAAAAATGAATTAAATATAATAAAAAATAAAATAGTAAAAAAAAATACAAAAATAATATAAAATATTCTATTAAAGTTTTTTCATTGTGTCTATCATCACCATAAGATATGTTATCTTTTATGTACCATGACAATTTCTTCTGCATATTTCCCCAGGGTCCTTTTTTTTTTTAATTTTTTTATTTTTTGCTTTATTTTCAAAGAAGCTTTAGTTACAGGAAAGCCACATAGAAAATATAGGGGATTCCCATATACTGCACGCTCTCCCCTTCTCACATTTTCCCTATTGATAACATCTTACATGAGTATGGTATATTTCTTAAAATTGATGAACAAATTTTTTTTTTATTCTTTATTTTTATTTATTTATTCCCCCCCTTGCTGCTTGTGCTTGCTGTGTCTATTTGCTTTGTGTTTTTCTGTGTCTGCTTGTCTCCCTTTTGTTGCATCATCTTGCTGCGCCAGCTCACCGCACCACGTGGGCCTGCTTGCCTTCACCAGAAGGCCCTGGGAATCGAACCCAGAGCCTCCCATATGGTAAATGGGAGCCCAACCGATTGAGCCACAGCCGCTTCCCAGATGAACAAATATTGAAGCATTACTACTAACCATGGTCAGTGGTTTACATTATGGATTACATTTTGCACTGTATAGTTTTATAGGTTTTGACAAAATTTATAATGGCCTGTGTCCATCATTGCAAGATGATGCAGAACAATTCCAATACCCAAAAATGCCCTATGTTCCACCTATTCTATTCTTCTGTCCCCTTCCCCTCAGAACCTATGGTAATGACTCAGTTTCAATTTTTGAAGAACAAATTTCATAGTTACATCATTAATATTGAGGGCTTGGCATATTGGTCTGTTGTCTTTTATTAGGCACTGCCTGTGTTCTCAAGAGATTCTTACCCCTCTAATTGAGAACATAGCAGGACTCTCCAGGATGGGAGTTTAATATTCTCTTGTTTATTGTGTGGGTCTCCATCCATTGAGATAACACACTATGACAAGATGAACATTTTTCATATTCCACAGAAGCATGCCCCAGGTGTACCCTATCCCACATATTCCCCCATCCCTAATGCCCTGCACTGGTAACCCTCCCCTGCCATATTTGCCAAAAGAACATTCCCACCATTGTAGTTTTAACCACAAACCTGCAAATCCCCAGAGTTCACCTGTTCCTTCCTTCAGCCCTGTCCCCTGTTCCATGGCTAGTCAAACTCAACCCCCCCACCCTGCTTACCCTCACATTCTAGCACTGTTGAACCCCCTCACATCCTTGCACCAACATCACCCCCATCCATTTCCCAACCACCTCCTTCCACTTTAGCATCAACTCACCACGCTCTATTCCCTTTCTATCTCCTGATAACCTATCTTCCAGACTCTAACTCTGTGAGTCTGCCCAATTTGCTTAAGTCATATCAGTGAGGTCATATAATATCTGTCCTTCAGTGACTGGTTTATTTCACTCAACATGTGGTCTTCAAGATTCATCCATGTTGTCCCATGTGTTAATTCTGCATTCCTTCTTATAGCTGAGTAATATTCCATTGTATGTATATACCACAATTTGGTTATCCATTCATCTGTTGATGGGTACTTGGGTTGCTCCCAACTTTCGGCAATAGTGAATACTGCCACAATGAACCTTGGTGTGCATATATCTGTTCGTGTCCTTGCTTTCAGTTCTTTTGGGTATATACCCAGCAGTGGAATTGCTGGATCATATGACGGTTCTATAGTTAGCCTCCTGAGGAACCACCAAACTCCACAATGTCCTCCACAATGGCTGCACCATTCTACATTTCCACCAGCAGGGGATGAGTGTTCCCTTTCCTCCACATCCTCTCCAACACATGTAGTTCTCTGTTTTTTTGTGTGTTTGTTTGTTATTTTATTTTTTAGTAAGGCCAGTAAAAAGAATTTGTTTGGGAAATGGGGAAAGAACAGAGCTTGCTGAGAAATCAGAGAGAAAGATGGAAATACACAGCAAGACTTGGTGCGGGCTCTTCTAGACAGAGAGAGCTAGTTCTCTGGTTTTTTTTTAATAGTCACCAGTCTAACAGGTACATGATGATATCTCATTGCAGTTTTGATTTGCATTTCCCTAATAGCTAGTGATGTTGAGCATCTTTTCATGTGCTTTTTAGCCACATATATTTCTTCTTTGGAGAAGTGTCTATTCAAAACAGATATAGGCCATTTTACATCTTGCCCATTTTTTAAATGGATTGTTTGTCTTTTTATTTTCGAGATGTAGGATTTCTTTATATATGCTGGATATTAGGCCCTTATCGGACCTAGTAGATGTGAGGCAGTCATCAATTCATTGAGCTACATCTGCTCCACAGGTTAGGTTCTGAAAGTTTATTTGTCTATCCCCTCCTTCTATCCCTTCAGTTTGACCTCTATCAATTTGCTGGCTATCTCTCCTGGCTTTCTTCTCTCCTGGGTGGTTAGGGACCTGCCTGCTCACTGACATAGTTTCTCTCTCTCTCAGGATGGGTGACTGTGACAGCCTGCCTGATCTGATCTCCCCTCCCCTCTCCCTGGGTCTGTTTCAGCACTGGCTGTGGTTACACGTATTTTTTTTTTCCCCTCTCTCTGTTCTGCCCACCTTATTCCCCACCCCCTTACACTTCTCTCTCTCCCTGAGTTTTCTAGGTACCTGTTCCATACTTATTTGCCTTTCAGCTCCCCACAGATGGGTCACTTGCAACCTCCATTTGCTGGACTGGCTTAAGCCACAAAGTGGGCTCAACTGGCAAAACTCACCGGAGAGAAACCACTCTCCACTCTCCTCCAAAACCCCCTTTCTCCAAGGAAGGAGGACAGCTTTCCCCCTCAGTTGCCAGGGACTTTACTGCGGCAATTCTCCTTGAGGGTGGAGGATAGGTGCCATTCCCAGCTTCAGGGACGAGCAATTCGCGGTTTTAATTTGGCTCTCTGTCTCTCTGTCCCTCTCCCTCCTGGACGATGCGCAGCACTCTCCTGGTCTGCAGATTCCCAAAGCAGCTCCCTCAGCTTTTTCCCTTCCTCTGTTGTTTCTGTGAGAGAGTTGAGCCCTGCCTGGCTACTCTGACATCATCTTCCCAAATTCCCACTTTTGTTCTCCTTTGCTTTAAAACTCAACTATATTTCTTAGCTCTCTGTAATTGATGACGATTTTTTAAAAAAAATCTATATTTATTCTGAGTCAGCTTAAAATAATACCTTAAAAACAGGCAAGCAAGAAAAAAGGTTGGGAGTAGATGGAAAGGAACAAGAAGATAATCAATTGTCCACACTGTTGACTTCTTCTAAGGTGACAGGGAGTAGGTTTGCTCTTTGCACCAGCCATTAGGAGGTGCTCATAGTTTAGAAAAAACTCTTCCAACCTTTAAGGCTATTTGTAGTCTAGTTTATATGTTTCATAGAACTTATCTTTAATTTTAGAAAATTAATTTCCCTCAAACTTACTACTTGTAAAAATTGCCAAGCAGACAGCTCTGGGAACTGAAGTCATCCAATTAGTCCAAAAAACAAATGTTTCTGTGTCATCTATCACCACAGAACACCAATAGGCCCTCAGAAAAACACATCAGGTTAAAAGAAAAACATATATTTGAGAAGGGAAAACTTCTCAGCTACTTTGCCTCGGGAGAGAGAGAGTTGATGTTAATCAGTATAGGGCAGTGGTCCTCAGGGAGATTTTTCCCAAGGGCTATAGAGAATTTTGTAAAATAGGAGGGCACATTTGTGTCCTGAATATGCTTACAGGGTAGAATCTACTTGCTTAAAGCAGTTTCACAACTGTTTATTATGATCCCCATTCAGACAGTTATCAATTCATTTTCTTTCCGGCATTATTGCTTTATATTTGCAAGGTCCAAACTGGCTACTTGACAAGTGTCTTGCACAAAGTATGGGCAATATATGGAACACAGAAGACTAAAGGATGAGTAAGGCCACCAGGAATCCTCAGTAGGTTTCTTTTGGACCCTAAAGCATTGTTTGGAGAAAGTCGTGTGGAAAGGAATTTAGGCTAGTTATTTGCAAGAGAAGTTAGTGTTAAGAGGTTATAAGGGTCTGTACAAAAACTACAATGATAGAAAACAATGCATAAATTCCTTAACTGATTTAGTGATGGTTTCAGTAGCTTTATTAAGTTTGGTGTGATGGTCAAATATTGACTTGGAACATTAGTTTTTTTCATTTCCTAGTTGAAAGAAATTGATTCTCAAAAATTTTAAATAGTAGAACTGAGAAAATAAGGGGCTAATTGTTTTTCCCTCGTTACTTGAAGTCAACTCTTAGTGAACACGAACTTTTTATTTTACTTGTTTTCACATATTTGACACCCAAATAGGAAGTTTTAAGTCCAGGCAGTTTCAGCCTGCACTGCATAATGTAGATGGTGACACCTATTGGCTACATAGGATTTTGCACCCTAGTTCCATAAGACACTGAAGCCCCTGGTTAGCTAATATTTCAAGTCTTTGATTATGTTATGAGGCAACATTCAACTTTACTGGAAAAATTATATATATGTTGGAATTTAACTACTAGTTCAGATAAGGGTACGTTGTGTTGTTTTTGCAAACACCCCCTAAATCTCAGTGGCTTAAATTAACAAAGATTTAATTCTTGCACACAGTACATGTCTACTGTAGATTATTGGTGATGAAAGGTACAAAGTGAAGATTGAAAGTCAATCCAATCTCCAGCCCCATCATTAATTACTAACCTGGTATCCCAAGTATGTTCACTGAATAATTCTCCCTTTATCCATTGATCTGTAATTTGTGACCACATATTAAAAGTTTTTTTTACAAGTATTTTTAAAGTATTTGGGGATATCTTTTTCTGTCCATTGACCAGGGTCTTTCTGTTCTTAAATCAATTCCACACTATTTTAATTCTTTTAGCCTTTAATACCTTTATTATATGAGAAGACTTACTCCTTTTTTCTTATTGTTCTTTTCTAAAATTTTCTTTGTTATTCTCATGTGATTATTCTTCCAAAAAAAGCTTGGTTTTATTTTGTCAGATTACCCCAAATCACATTTGATTTTTATTTGAATAGCACTAACTTACCAATTAATTTCATAAGAATTGATGACTGTAAAATATTTAGTCTTCCCATCTTAAGTCGTTTACAGCTCTCAAAAATATTTGTAATTTTCTTTGTATGTTAAATGAGCCTTTATTAAAATATTCCTTGGCATTTTATAATTTTGTGACAATAATGACTGAATTTTTTTTATAATTTCATTTTTATAATTTTTGCTATTACCTACATGCAGGCATGCTATTATTTTTGTAGTTTCTCTTGTAATAAATAAAAGAATTGTATGCATTTCCAATACTATTCCATTTTACATTTTTAAAATGAATCACTTTTCTTTATTTCTTGTAATTTATACCTCTTTAGTTCTGTGTGATGTCTTCCAGTATTGGCCAGAAACTTTTAATAAGAATGTTAGAAATCAATATTGTTTTTTCCAGATTTAACAGTAACCTCTCTTGGGTTTTACCATAGGTAGGTATGGTAGTAGAGACTATTTTTAAATTATGTTAATGACGTGTTCTACGTTCTTTGGTGTTTTCAATAATTGTGATTGTTGAATTGTGTTCAATCTCTTATTCAAAGATGATTATATGTTTTTGTTAATTGACCTAATAATTTAATGCATAATAATAATAAATTATATAATAGTGAATCTTTTTGCATTTCTGGAATAAATTCCACTTGGTGATTTGTTTACATAGTTCTATTTCTAAGGTTTTATTTGGGATTTTAAAAACTCACATTTATTTGGAGGTGTATTGACATGTTTTTTTCTTTAATTGATATCCTTGGAATTTTGTATTTTACTTATTTTTCAAATGCCATTATGTTATCTTTACCATTTATATATAATTTTATTTAATATTTGCTAATACTTTTGTTAGACGTTTGCTTTTACTCTACTTCTAAAACTATTTAGATGCACTTCTCTATTTTTCTTTATTTTCTCTTAGTTCGTTTTTTTTAACCTAATTTTATTTCAAATTGATTTTTTAAAATTTTAACTTCCATTCTTTAAAACACATAGAAAAATATTTGTACAAATGAATTCAATTTGAGCACTACTTTCGTTTTGACATTTTTGTATATTATTTTTTATTCTCTTCCTTGGCCCAATAGTTACTTAGTATGTTTTAATTTTCAAGGAGTTAAACTTATTTTTAATAACATAAAAAATATATTTTAATTCTATTGTCAGCTAATATGGTCCATGTTTGGGTATAATTACTATTTGGATTACTGACTTTCCTTTTGATCTGGTATCAATTTTCATACATACTTCTTGCATATTTTACATGGAGAAAGTTACTGGTGAGGGCAAAAACTGGGAAAGAGCTGATGTTTTGATGAATGCTGGGGGAAGACATGCAATTCCTAGGTCTCAGACAAAGGATTTTATTACTCAAAGCATTACGAGTAGCCAGAGTATCATCATTTTTGTGTCAGTTCCCCAAGCGCCAGTTTTCACAAGTGATTTGAAAAGGACCAGGTGACACCTGCACACACAGTGGATTGCTTTACAGGAGAGGGATCCTAAGCTTAGGGCACCCGAATCTTTTATAATTGGCAGTAAGCACGTCTGCCCTTTGCTCTGGAGGGAGATGCTATTTCTTTCTTCCAAGGTTGTTCTCTATACAAATATCCTTGAAAAGATAACCTGGAACAAAGGCATCTGATGTCTCTGCTAGCAAGATGTGCTGAAATGCAAGGCACCCACAAGGCATTTTCTCCCAACAGGTGAGAAGAGGATAAATTTTCATGTTTATCAGTTCTACCTTGTCCATAGTTCTTGTAATTGTTTGTGTCAGCTGGATATGAATAGGTATATATAGTGAGGTAGATGATACAGAGATAGAATAAAAAGATAGTTGTTGTGTTTATCTCTCTATCTTCTTTCTATCCAGAGTTACGTTTAACAGTGTATATAATTATATACAATTACATAATGTTGTGTGTTTAAAATGGCATTCCCTTTATTTTTAATAATTTTTTTATTCATTTAAGCTATTAAACTTTAGATTTTCTTTTGTTCTTTAGGTTTTGTGGTTCTACCAATATATAGCAACCCTTTTTTTACTCCCCAACTTAATTCTGTGTAAGTTGTCACCTCTGCTTTTATTATTATTACTATTATTATTATTTAGATTGAAATAAATCATTGGATTTTTTTTATTCAACCTGATACATTTTGGCTTTTTAGTAGGGGAATTTAAACTAATTTACTAATTATGTTAGTCTGACTTAGATAATTTTGTTTTCTGTTTTTGGTTTCCTCACCATTTGGCCTTTTGTTCTATAGACTACTTTGTTTACTTTTATCTTTTCAGCGCTTTAGAAAGCAGGAAATCTGTGTTTAATTCTGCTAGTGGCTATCTTGTCATTATTAAGATATATTCATAAGTTTTGCTCATTAATCAAAATAGCAACAGAGGCCCTTGTTTATTAATTTCACTTCCTTTGCCCCTTTTCCCCCTTCCCAGTCTTCAATAATTAGTCTAATCATGTAAACTTTGGCATCCATGTATCTCTACACAGTCCTCTTTTTCAGAAAATTTGAATGTTTAAGCTGTTGCATCTTTTACCCTAATATCAAATATTTTGAATTTTATTATCTAGAGTCGCATATTGTAAGAACTGTTGGAACACTACTGTCACAGCTTAAAAGCCAAGAGAAATATTCCTAAATCTTCCAATTTCTTTGTGCTTTGGAGGCAAGATGGAAGTGAAATGTAAACCAGAATCTCAATGGATCTGGACAGCCATCTGAAGGGAATGAAACTGATCACTCTGCAAATAGTAGGCAGAATGATGGAGAAGGAAGTAAGGCTAAGGTTCCCCTCTGAGGATGCCTAATATGTGACATGCTTCCAAGAACCCTAGGAATGAGCTTCCCTTTTCCCCTTCTCCAAAGCTTCTCCTGGATTGGCATCTGTCTCCATTTCCCATGCTTTTCTTCGCCCCCTCTTCCTTCCTTATATCTCCAGTCTCATCTCACCTACTACAGTCCTCAAGCTTGACAGTCTAAGTGAGCCAAAAACATATGCATATTATAACCCTTGAAGTCTTCATTTATGCTATTTATTCCCTGGGCCTGAAAGCTCTTCCCACTTTTCCTTAAATAGCTAATTTGCCTTCATTTTTCAAGATTAGCCCAGGAGTCATCCCCTCCAGGAAGCCTTGATTGAATCCTCCTGTGGAGCTATAAGTTCTGACTCTATAAATTCCCTTTGGGCTTCTGCATAGTTCTCCCTTGTCTGATGGTGTTGATCTACCCCCAGTTCACCATAAGTTCTTCAAGGACAGGGATTGTTTCTTATTTATCTTGGAACTCTCAGAACCTTGGGACGTATCTAGCTCTGAGAAGGCCTGTAATCATTGTTAGATAAACTTAAAGCACAAATATTAGACCACTGATGCCCAGTGAGGGACCTGGAAATCTTAGAAGAGAAAGGAAGAGGAAAGTTTGGCAAAGAGTGGTAGGGGGTAGGAGCACTAGGCAGTATGGGGTAAGAGCGGTAGGTAGGCGACTGAGCTCTGGATCTTATTGCTTGACCCTCAGGTTTTCTCAGGCCACTGGCAGGGGAGTCAAGCTCTGCACTAGGTGATGACAACTGTGGCAGAATTATGTACCCCAAATTTGACGTGTTCTTAATCTTAATTCACATTCCTGTGTGTGTGTGTGTGTGTGTGTGTGTGTGAACCCATTGTAAATAGGATCTATTGAAGACATTATTTTTTTTGTATATATTTTTTTATATTTTAAAAGATACTTAGATTACATAAATGTTACTTTAAAAATATAGGGGAATCCCATAGGTCCCACTCCCTACCCCTCACACAGTTTCCCACATTAACATCCTTCATTAGTGTGGTACATTTGTTACAATTGATGAACACATATTGGATCATTGCCACTAAGTGTGGATTATAGTTTACATTATAATTTAAACTCTCTTCCACACATTTTTGTAAGTTATGACAAGATATAGATGGCCTATATCTGTCACTGCAGCATCATTCAGGACAATTTCAATGTCCCAAAAATGCCACCATTTTACACGTATTTTTTAAAAAAGATACTTAGGTTACATAAATGTTACATAAAAAATATAGGGGATCCCCATATTCCCCACTCCCCACACCTCTCACATTTTCCCATATTAACAACATCCTTCATTAGTGTGGTATATTCATTGCAATTGATGAACGCATTTTGGAGCATTGTCATTAAGCATGAATTAAAGTTTACATTGTAGTTTACACTCTCTCCCACCCAATTCTGTAGGTTATGGCAAGGTTTATAATGGCCTGTATCTGTCATTGCAATGTCATTCAGGACAATTCCCAAGTCCCAAAAATGCCCCCGTATTACACCCGTTTTTCCCTTTCCCTGCTTTCAGAACCTCCAGTGGCCACTGCCTCCACATCAATGATATATTTTCTTCCGTTGCTAGAATCACAATAAGTCTGAAGTAGAATACCAGAAAGTCTACTTTAGTCCATAGTTCATTTCCCAATCCTGAGGATCCTGGGATGGTGATGTCCACTCTGCCTCTAATTGCGAGGGGGCTGCAATCCTTTAGGGCCAATGGATAGAACTCTTTTGCTTGCAGCTGTAGACGCTCTTTGTTCCTTGGTATGTTAGTCATCCATCATCACCTCCTCGTTAGTTGTCCTGGGTGAGACCAATGAACTGGAGAGTAGGTGTTGCAACTCTGTTGAGATTCAGGGCCCAGCTGACACATGGACAGCCCAAAGATTTAAGTTTCTTGAATGTACACCTACCAACTCTAGTACTAATTATAGGTTCAAATAGAAGAACAGAAAAGCCTTGTGTAGGGAAACCACAACTGAGCCCAACTCTGTCATCCGGGGAGCATAAACTCCAGATTAGGGCCCACTGGCAAGGCACTAAACTTCTGAGCTATCTGCCCTAACTATAGTGTCTGGATGTCTCCAGAGCCCTCAGGAGCCCTGCTATTTAAGGCAATATTTACTTTGGCAGTCAATGAAATCCTGCTGAGACATGCATAAGTGTAACCTCTGAAATGACCTCCTGACACACTTTGAAGTCTCTTAGCCATATAAACTCATTTGTCTTTACCTTTCCCCCCTTTTGGTCAAGGTCTTTTTCCAGTTGCATTGCTAGTTGGTGCTTGGTAGTAGTTCTTTGGCGCCAGGGAGGCTTATCCCCAGGGGTCATGTCCCATGCTGGGGGGAAGGTAATGTATTTATATGCTGAGCTCAGCTTAGAGAGAGGCCACATTTGAGCAACAAGGAGGCTTCCAGGAGTCAAGTCTTAGGCACCCTATAATACTAGGCTAAGTTTCTAATTCAAAAGTAAAGATTCATGAGCGCAGTCATCAATCTCAAGGGCCCGTCAATGGACCATCCTCCTTCACTAGTCATTGACCCTGTTCTTGGGGGATTCTTGGTGTTCCATTAGAGAATGTGGCAGAGCTCCCCAGGATGGGAATTTGATATTCCTTTGGTTATTATGTGAATCTCCACCCACTGGGACAATGCCCCATGAACACATTTATATGCCTTATATGTTTGCCCAGGTGAGCTTCCCCCCATGTATCCCCCATCACTGAGACCCACACCAATGATCCTCCCCTACCACAGCTGTATTGCTTCTGTGATCCAAAACTTTTTCAAAACTGAAGCCAATAAAATAACCAAATGCAATTAATAAGAAAATGAAATAATAACGATAATTTTAAAAATAAATAAAATACAAAAAAAAAATGTGGGATAATAGAAACTAATGAAAAAATATTAAAAATTTTTTGTTTTACATTTTGCCTTTCATCACTGCAAGATCTGTTGTCCTATATGTACAGTGACATTTTCTTCCATTTATTCCCCCAGGGTCTTACTTTTATCATTTTGTCTTCAAATAAGTTTTAGGTTACAGAAAAGTCACATACTGAATTCAGGGAACTCCCATATACCCAACATCCTCCCCCTTTCCCCCTTTCCCCTATGAATAACATTTTATATGCAGATGGTACGTTTGTTACAACTGATGTACAAATATTGAAACATAGCTACTAACCATGGTCAATGGTTTACATTTTGGTTTTCATTTTGGACCATACACTTTTATAAATTTTGATGTAATTTAACATGGCCTGTATCCATCATAGCAAGATCATGTAGGACACTTCCATTGCCCCCCAAATGCCCCTTGATCCATCTATTCTATTCCTCCCTCTCCCTCCCCTCAGGACCCATGGCAACCACCAGGCTTCACTCCTTGAAGGACAAGATTCATATTTACTTGCAACAGCACTTGACACACTGGTCTGTCCTCCCCTATTAGGCACTGCCCATGCTCTCAAGAGACTCCTGCCCCTCTATCTGAGAACATATTGGGCCTCCCCCGGATGGGAGTCCACCACCTTGCCGCTCATTATGTGGGTCTCCAACCATTGATATAACACACTATGGCAAGATGAACACTCACACACTCCCTAGAAGCCTGCTCCAGGTGCGACCTATCCCAAATGGCCCCCACATCCAACACCCTAAATCAGCAACCCTCACTTGCCATATAGCCAACAGAGAATTACCAACATTGTAGTTTCAACCATGTACCCACCAATCCCTAGTGTTCACCTGCTCATTGCCCCCTCCCCCCAGTTCCATAGACAGTCCAACCCACCCTCCCCACCCCTCTGACAAACCAGCACTGCCCAACCCAACAGTGTCATTACACCACTATCATGCCCCTCCACTGTACAACTACACACTTCCACCTTATCATAGATTTTGCCCATAAAGGCATTGGCTCACAACCTTCTTCTCCCTTTATATTTCCTGTAAACCTGTCTTCCAGACCCTAGCTCTGTGAGTCTGCCCAATTTGCTTAAGTCATATCAGTGAGGTCATATAATATTTGTCCTTCAGTGACTGGTTTACTTCACTCAACATGTTGTCTTCAAGATTCATCCATGTTGTCCCATGTGTTAATACTGCATTCCTTCTTATAGCTGAGTAATATTCCATTGTATGTATATTCCACGATTTGCTTATCCATTCATCTGTTGATGGACAGTTGGGTTGCTCCCAACTTTCAGCAATAGTGAATAATGCCACTATGAACCTTGGTGTGCATATATCTGTTCGTATCCTTGCTTTCAATTCTTCTGGGTATATACCCAGCAGTGGAATTGCTGGATCATATGGCAATTCTATAGTTAGTTTTCTGAGGAACTGCCAAACTGTCCTCCACAATGGCTGCACCATTCTACATTCCCACCAGCAGTGAATGAAGGTTCCCATTCCTCCACATCCTTTCCAGTACTTGTAGTCCTCTGTTTTTTTAATAGCTGCCAGTTTCATGGGCATAAGATGATATCTTGTTGTAGTTTTGATTTGCATTTCCCTAATAGCTACTGATGTTGAGCATTTTTTCATGTGCTTTTTAGCCATTTGTATTTTGAAGACGTTATTTTAAATTAAGGTGTGGCCCAACTGAATGAGATTGGGTCTTAATCCAAATTACTGGAGGCTTTATAAAGAGAAAGAAACTTGAAGCCAGAAATAAAGCCACGAGGAGGAGCCAGAAGCCAGAAGTCAATAGAGAAAGAAGAGGACATCACCCTGTGACCCAAGGCAGGGCTACAAGCCAAGGAACCCCAACGATCTCTGGCAGGCAGCACCAGACTGTTATAGACTTTGGGGAGAAAGCATTGCCCTGCTGACACCTTGATTTTGGACTTCTCATAACCTCAAAACTGTAAGCCAATAAATTCCCATTGTTTTAGCCAACGTATTGTGTGGTGTGTGTCATAGCGGCCTGGAAAACTGAGACACCAGCCCAAGCTCCTTTCAGAAATAAACATTTTGTGAACTAGTAAGTTTGCCACAAAGGGTGCTAATCAGTGGTCTGAGATCTGGGAAAATTCTGCTGCAGAGCTAAATTGCCAAGAGGACATATGCATCATGAAGTGGTAGAAACCAGTACAGCAAAACCATCAGGGGTTTTAGGGAATGATATTAATCTCCCCCTGCAGTCTTTCTTCATAAAATCTGTTTGCATTAAAGACTGTCTCATGGTGACGAGCAGGTCCTTTATAGATTACATGGAGATAGGTAACCCTTAAATTTAGCTAGGAAATACTAATCTATATTTAACTCCAATATGAGCAAAAAAGATTTGATTTGCCTTTTAAAAGTAAAAAAGATGGAAAAATTGTTACCAGCCTAATTATTTCCTTCATTGTTTTAGATGCTATACACATGCATCATAGGAAAGGATAAAGTTTGGGAGTCAAATCTTTTGGCCAATTTTTTTTTCTTCCTTTCTTTTAGGAACATACTGTACTCACACTACAGGCTCTTTTCTGATTTAAAAATGATTCTAGATCTTGGATTAGCAGAGATTTTTCACTAGCTGCTAAACATTTGGGATGAAATGCAACATTCTTACATTCACTTAACAAAACTGTTCTTTTAGTTCGTTTGCAAGGATTTGTTTTTCAAGTCTGAACTGCTTGCTAATTTCCCAATTAGAAGCTCCTGTAATGGCCATATTAGCACCCCCTTCTCTTCCTTCCCTGGAAGTCTTTCTTGGCCCTCCTTGGTGATCCCTCCTCCCCTCTCCCAGGTTGCACCCAGCCCCACTTTACCAGGACTCTCTCCAGGCCTGCTAGGCTAGCACGGACTAGTATCGTGAGCCCTTGCCATTCTTCCTCACACTTTCATTCCTCATTCTCTCTTTCCTAAGTTCTTCCTGCTCCAATCCCAAGCAATGTAGGGTTAAAAATAGCCAAGCTCGCTCTCACCAGGCTAGTAGGAAGGCTGTATCTCAGCAAAGCCTAATGTCTTTTTGGTTTCACGATTGTAGGCTTAAATAATTTTAATATAAAATACCATGACCTTTTCATAGTATATTGTAGTACTTTTATAGTCAGCTTATTGATGTAAATATCTCATCTCAATTTTTTTTTTTTAATGCGGATTACCTAAAGAAAACAACAATCTTCAGTTATTTAAGAAAAGGGCAGGTATTTTTATCTACATTATAATCTTTTAAAAAATCAACCTATCAGTCTATTATTGGTTAAATAAATGATATATAAATTGTCACTTATAATTAACATTATTAAAGAGTTTTTCTAGAGCTGATGAATCACTGAATACATTGATTGCACTTTTAAAATTAAGTAAATTCTTTTGCCTTATTTTTTTCTTGGAGCTGAAATACTAAATTATACAGAGGTTTTGGGTCAGAAGCCTACTCTCAGATCTGGTAGCAATTTAATCTAGACAATGAATTGGGTTTTGTTGACAGAGAAGTTCTTGTTACAATATTAATTACATGATGTTATTTTCTTAGAATATCTCTGAGAAATAATTTTAATAGTTTCTTAAACAGAGAATTGAAAAAAGATTCTGGTGCTGGTAGCTATTTTTTTCTGTGGTGCTATAGTAATACCAGAAGTCCAGAGTATTTAGAAATATTTCAAATTATGAATGGATGCTCTGGAAAAAAATGCCTTCATTGACAACTGTGTTAATTACAGTAGTTCTTTTATTCAAAGACCTATTATTTGCCTGTAAAAATCACTGTAGGTTAAAAATGGACTCACATTAGCTTCTGTATAGGTGTAGTAGTTTACATACTTTAAGAAAAAGGCTAGATTCTTTTCAAAGCCCTCTGAACACAAATATTCTTAAAAATATGTGCGTTCATGGTTTTTCTGTGACGTGAAATCTGAGTTGTTTATATCTATTTTAGATACAGAAATATTTTCATTTCAGAGTTTCAATATCACTTTGTAAGAATTAGCATGACTATAATAGAAATACAAAAATATAAGAGAGTGTTAGCAAATCTATGTCTTTAGTTTTCCATGCAGCTCCCTGGGAGACCAGAATGTGACTGTCATGGAGTCATTTGACTCTAACAGAGATCCTTTCTCTTTAACTAATTCAACGCATGGCTATATGGGTAATTTTGAACAAGTGGATCTTTCTCCAAACTGAAAGGCTGCCAGGAGGGAGAGAGAGTGAGAAAAAGAGGGTTTCAAAAGGAGTCACACAGAACCACAAAATCATCACGAAGCGCCTCTGTATTGCTACAATCTCATTACAGAAGTGCATTGAAAGGTGGTGATATAGAACAGAAAGGACACAGCGTATAATAAAATACTCTATACTACCTGGGACAACAGTAGGAAATGATTTTGTCATCAAACAGAGCACCTGAAACTGTAGAAAGTTTGACTCTGTGTGTTGTGAGGAATTTTTGAAGAACTATTATACTCTCTCCATTGTTTTACACAATTTCACATAGCAATGAAATATGAAACACAGAAGAGTAAAAATGTAGAATAGGAACTGCCATTGTAATCTTTATATATCACATTTAATGAAAAAAGAAACTCCAAAGATTACATTATACAAGTGCATAAATTATGGTCAGTTACTCTGAATTTAGATATGACTATTTTATCAAATCCAAGGTATTGGAATAAATTGTTAAGGAGGGCTCAGTCTTCTAACTCTGTGAAATCCTGACAAATGGAATACATTCTGGTTCATATCATAGTACTAACACTGCACACAATGGAGGGAAATTTTGATATTGCAAATGCCAGTAGAAATACTCTGAGTACCAATGAATATGAAAAATCCCAATGAATTAAAACAATATCATTGAATATTTAATTTTGTTGTTTTTGTTATTGAATTTGAGTAGAAAGAAAGCCAAACAAATATTGACTTGGGATATGGTAAGGACTGATTCTTGGGGATAAAGCAGAAACCTATTTATAGCAGAGCCTGACCAGCCAAAAGGGTGACTTGTTTCTAAGTCTAGAACTTTGGTTGAAATGTTGCCTACATATTCCTTGCCCAAGGTAAGGATTGATGCTTGAGTCAGGTTGAGACCAGAGATGGGACTCTACTGGGGACACATTCCTGGGAGGTGGAATTGCATTAAAAAAAAGTTCTGCTTCTTTAATATGAATCTGTTTGCTAGGTTAAATTAGTAGCAGTATGATGGGAATAAATGATATGTTGGAAATTATGTTTAATACAGGTGGCAGGAACAGGTCAGGGATGGTTTGGAATTCATTCATTTTCAAGCATTGTACATGTGAGGAAATGTCTATCAAATTATGTTTAAAATGGAGCTATTGAAAGAAACTGAGAAGGAAAATATATTAAAAGAAGTATTTTGTAAGAATTAGTTTTGTAGCAGAAGGATTTGTGTGTGCAGTGATTAGAGTTGGGAAGCACACTTAAGACGTGATTGCAGTGTTTCTAATTCAGGTGTGGTGAGATAATATCTTGAAAGTTTTATTAATGTGTTTGCTTTGCCACATACCTTATACTGCATCCTCCTAATTCAGTCAGAAGTATCACTGATTATCTTAAGAAAAATTTTAAGATTGTTACAGCAAGGATGCAAAGCCAGTCCGTACTAAGTGTCTGAGATTAGAAAATATTCTGAAAACTTGTGAAGAGCCAATCATCTTGCAAGTGAAGGTTTTCAATTACAATAATGAACATTATCAGAGAAAAATAGTTTGTAAAAGAGCAGGGCCCTTTTCAAAAATGATAAGTTTGGAAGTTTATGTTGTGCCTAGCCAGGATTTTTTTTCCTCTTTCGATTGGCAGTACAGCCCAAACAAAAACAAGCAAAAACAAAACAAAAAACCTGCTTGACTGTGGGGGAGGAAGAGAGGTGAGGTAAAGAAGAGGATGGCAGAGTAGGTTATGGCTCAGGGACTTGACATTCAGCCTTGTCCTGGGATTAAATCCCTGATGAATAAGGGTGATAGAAACTCCAAGTAAGTGTGGGGTGATTCCAAGGAAGAACTGAGCATTGCCCAGGTTCCAGAATATAGTGGGTGACTGCAAGCCTTTAGAGCAGCTCCTTGCTCAGCATGGAACCTCAGCTGTAACATAGAAATGGCTGGAGAAGAGCATCCAACAGTATCCGAAGCTCTGCACTGGCCCATAAATGGATAGGAGCAGTCCTGGTCAGCAAACTCTTCTCAGGTAAGGAGGAAGCAGAATGACCACAGAGGTGACCAGAAAGCCGAGGAAGATGTGGACATTTCGGCCATGATACAATGAGCTGGGTGCAACAAAACCAAGACCAGCAAGGATTGCACATCTCATCAGCAACAAAGGTGAGTGGATGCTGATGACTTTGGACCAATGGTACTCAAACTTGAGCACGCATCACAGTCACCTAGAGGCACAGTTAAAACAGGCACCTGGATACTTACCTGGCAGGGGAGATACCATGATCACGAAGATGGTTTTCCCAGGGCGAGGCTTATCCATTGCACTCCGGATGTACTGACCCCTGCGATTTCCCCAAATGGGGGAAACTCGACTGCATAATTTGCGGTAGTGGGGGACTGCGTCTGTGCTCTCCCCTGACAAAACAAACAAACAAACAGGCACCTGGGCTCCTGATTCAGTAGATTTGGGGTGGTGATATAGAATTTGTATTTATAACACGTTCCCAGGTGCTGCTGAGAATGCTAGTCCCAGGACCTTACTTTGAAAAGCACTGTTCTAGATCAAATGCCTCTCCCTCAGTCCAAAAATGATCGTATAAGCCTTCCCCATGTGCACGCACAAACAACCAGAATTTAGATGCATCCTGGAGAAAAATGAAG
>JAQZBX010005313.1:0-42839 GCA_029593785.1 Cabassous unicinctus
CATTTTTATTACTATAAAAATATTCTCTGTTGACTATTAAAGTTCATGCTCATTTTCAAACATTCCTGGTGCTTATCTTAGGATAGATTCTTAGCGTAGACCCTATAATGATAGCAAACTCTTTACTGGGTGCTTTCTGTGGATCTGACCTTGATCTAAGCATTATCTCATCTCTCACAAAATACTGGTGAGATAGGTATTGATTTTCCTATTTTTATTGTCAGGCCAAAAAGCGAGTAAGAGTTAAATTCAGGGTTTGAACCCAAGATGGGTCCTTTCTAAAGCCTGGGCTCTTCACCATTAACATTTCTGTGGATTGTCCATACATTCTTCTTCATATTGCTTTGTAATTCCTTTCTTCCTCCCTTCCTCCTCCCCTTCTTCCTTCCTTCCCTTCTTCCTTCCTTCTTTTTTTTTTTTTTTAAATAGTTATCACGTATATGCCTAAACAATATACTGTTTAGTATTGCTTGTTTTGGGACATTATAAAAAGAATATCATATTCCATGGTATCCTATTGGACTTGATTCTTTTGATCAATAGTTAATTATTAAAATTCATCCATAGTATTACATATGACTATAATTTATTTTCTTTGCTGTAAAATATGCCATTGTGTGAATATACTACATGTTTTGGTATGCAACTCCTGTCAATGAGCATGTGGGCTGTTTACAATTTTTTTTTTCTCATGTGTTTAAGGTCTTTATCTAGAGTTTGTTTTTTGTATAGGATGTGTGAGAGTATTCAAATTCCAGTTCTTCCATATGGATAGTCTGTTTTCCTAGTCCCACTTGATGAATTATTTCACCATTGATCTGCCATATCATGCTTGTCATGTATAAACTTCCACATGCTTGTATATTTTTCAGGCTCCCTATTCTGTTTCATTGAATCTATTTATCTATATCTGGAATCATATCACAACCTCTGGATAATTGGTTAGGCAAGTCTCCCTTCCTCCCTCTCCTCCTCCTACTTCTTCAAAAGTATCATTGCTATTATCAGTCATAGATGCTACTACAATAAATTAAAATTTTGATAAATTTTCATTGGAATTTGTATTGGAGCCATATAACTCTATAGATCAAATTGGGAATAATTAGCATGTTTATAATACCATTCCTTCCTATCCAAGAATATGAAATAGCTCTTGTTTCTTTTGTTTATTTATTTTTCACATCTTTTTTATTCTTTCTGTAAAGTTGAATACTTTTCAGGACACAAGACTGCACTTTTAAAAGGTTTTATGTCTACATATTTTATGGTTTGGATTTTTTCTAAATTTTCATTTCTGGTATATAAAAATTATTTATATTTATATTTCCATCTAATAGCAAGCCAGTTTGGCTGAGCTCTCCATTATTTATAATAATATGCCCATGGATTTTTGGGGTTTTCTAGGTGAAAAATTAAGTCATCTGCAAAAACAGTTTCATTTTCTCCTTTCCAAGTTTTAGGCTTTTAATTGCTTTTACTTTTCTGATTGCATTGCTAATGAGGCAGCCTAGAAAAGAGACCTGGGGGAAGAAGGGTGCCTAGGGCGTCAGGTCTGTAAAACTTCTGCTCGAGGCCCTTCATCTTTGCCTGTGCCTGACAGTGGAAGGTCCAATCAGCAGGGGAGGAGTCAACCGCCCAAGGCCAAAATACCTGAAGACAATAGATAAGGAGAAACCCATCAGACCCTCTCCCCTGAACCCCCACCCACTCAGGCCCGCAGACACCAGAACCAATGAAAATGTTGTGTTTCCAATCCTTCTCCTGCACATTCAGAACCAATGAGAATGCTGTAACTCATACGCCTTCATTTACATAGAGGAAGGAAGGGGGAGGAGGGAGGCCAGCCTTAAATGAGGCCGCAGCCCAGCTCCAGCGCTCTGCTCGCCCTTGAGCACGCTCACACTCAAGTCTCCAGTGTGTACTCTCGCTGTCTTTGGTTTCTCAATAAACACTTTTCTTGCTGGCTTAAAATATGGCACGTCCTTAAATTCCTTTATGCGCCGTCGTCAAGAACCTGGAAGCCCTCCTCTGGCAACACTTAAGACCTCCTACACGCAACGTGCAGTCCTAGTAGTAGGGAGTATCTGTCTTGTTCTGAGTGTAATACTTCAGAGAGCAGTGCACTTCTAACATTTCCGTTTATTTATTCTTTAAATAAATATTTATTGAGTGCCAATTATTTGCCAACTCTTGTTAAACTTTTTGAGATTGTCCCACAGCTCTTGGGTGTTCTGTTATTAGTTTTTAAATGATATCCTTTGTTTTTTAAAGCAGTTTTAAGTTTGCAGGAAAATTGCACAAAGTGCAGAGGCTGTTGGGTTATTTTCATTCTTTTTATTTTTTTATTTTTATTTTTTAAAAGATGCTCAGATTACATAAATGTTACCCCCCAAAATAGGGATTCCCATATGCCTCGCCTCCCATATTTTCATTCTTTTTATCCTCTTCACATCTGTATCAGTTTCAAAACTTCCATAACAAATTACCAAAAATTTTATGTCGTAAAACAACAAAAAATTATGTCCCAACATTCTGATGGCCAGAAGTCTACAATCAAGGTTGCAGCAGGGACGCATTCCCTCTGAAGGCTCTAGGAAAGAATCCTTGGTTGCCTCTTGCCTTTTCTTTGCTACCCGCCATCCTTGCAAGCCCTTGGCTTGTAAATGCATCACTCCACTCTCTGCCTTTCTCTTCATGTTGCTCCCGGCATCCTTCATGTCTCTGTGTCTCAGATCTACTCTGCCTTTCTTTTATAAGGACACTTTAGGTTTAGGTTGACCCTAAATCCAGGATGATACCAAGATCCTCAATTATATCTGCAATGATCCTTTTTCCAAATAAGTTCACATTCACAGGTTCCAGGGGTTAGGACTTGGACGTATCTTTTTGGAGGCCCCTATTAAATTCATTGCAACATTTCATTTGGGAGGTTTCTATTGACCTATCTCCAAGCTCACTGATTATTTTCTCAGCCATGTTCAGCCATGTTAACTAATGAGCTCTTTAAAGGCATTCTTCATTTCTGTTACAGTGCTTTGATTTCTAGCCTTTCCTTTTGATTCTTCATTAGAGATTCTCTCTCTCTGACTACATTAGCCAACTGTCTTTATCCATTGCATATTGCATACTTTCCCATCAGAGCCTTTAACATATTAATCATAGTTATTTTAAATTCTTGTCTAATAATTTAAAAAACTGTGTCATATCTGAGTCTGGTTCTGATGCTTGCCTTGTTTCTTTGGACTTGGCTTTTACTTGCCTTTTAACATTCCTTGAAAGTTTTTGCTGAAAGTTGGACATGATGTATAGTGTACTAGGAGTGGAGGTAAATAAGTCTTTAGTGTGAGGTTTTATTTTAATATAGCTAAGAATTGGGCTGTGTTTAATATTTGCTGTAGGTGTCAGAAGCTTCAAATTCTTTTACTATTCTGTTTTTATCTACGCTTTTGTCTTTGGACATCACTAAGAACTCTTCCTCATATAGAGTCTGCCTCTTGCAGCTCTTTCAAATGCAATCCACTGTTATTCTGGAACTCTGTTGGTATAGTGGTATGGTGTATTAGTCAACCAAAGGAGTGCTGATGCAAAATACCAGAAATCTGTTGGCCTTTATAAAGGGTATTTATTTGGGGTAGAAGCTTACAGTTACCAGGCCATAAAGCATAAGTTACTTCCCTCACCAAAGTCTGTTACCATGTGTTGAAGCAAGATGGTTGCCTACATCTGCAAGGGTAGGCTTCTTCTTCCTCTTAAGGCTCTGTGGTCTCAGCTTCTTCCAACATCCCCTGTAGGCTGGGATAAGTCTTGTTTTTCTCCAGGGCTTGTTCCTGTCCGGGCTCAGCTGCTCTGTTTTCTCCACAAGATCAGCCATAGACTATCAGGCTCTCTCTCTTCCTGGGGACTCTGCTGTGTCTATGGAGCCATCTCTATTCCTCTGTGTTCTTCTCCTGTGTATTTACTTCCTGGGAGTCCAGCATCCAAAACTCCAACTAACTCCTCTGCCATGTTGTTTTCTCTGTGAGTCCCTACCCAGCAAGGGTGAACCAATCAAAACTTTAATCATTATTTAATCAAGTAAAAGTGAAACCTCTGAATTTAATAAAATCTAATATACCCAGAGGAACAGACCAGTTTGCAATCATAATCCAAAAACTATTTTTAGAATTCATAAACAATACCAAACTGCTACATAGAGTATGGTAGCATTCTGTAATTTTATGATTAAGTCTGTGTTTTAATGGGCCTGTGTCCCTAGGCTGTGAGGTTCACAGTGTTTCTTAAATTATCCCCTTTCTCCTTAGATGAGACAGGAAGGCTAGAGGGAGCTAAAGTTGCAGAAATGCCTTTCTCTTAGGTGGATAGGGCTTATTCACCTAAGGTAAAGTCTTTCCCCTGCTGAGTAGTCCTTTGTTATGGAGAACACTCTGGGCATATGTTATATTTTTTATTTTTTTCCCTTCCTCTTTGCCAGACCCACTAAGGGATCTTTCTCTGCTTTATTTTGAGAACCTGGTGGGGTTCCTGGAGGTAAAACCTACAAAAGCACGAGGGATCCCCTAAAACTGTGGTTTCCAGGAGTTTCCCAAGCTGCTGGTCAACATGCAGCCTCCAACAATTAATCAAAATTAGCATTAAATTAGCATTAGCATGTAAATGTTAGCCTATCAGTTTTATGACTCCAGCAGCTTCTATTCCAGGTAAGCAGATGTCAAATGTGACTCTGAGTTTTCTTGTCTTTCTGGATTTTGGGGTGGCATTTCTGTAAGTCTAAATTTTTGCCTTTATACTTCTTATGCCTGAAGAACATCCTTTAACACTTTTTTTGTGGCATGAATTTAATGGCAATGAAATTCACTCTGGTTTTACTTGCCTAAAGGCGGTTTTATTTCTCCATCATTATTGAAAGATCTTTTTTGCTGGCTATTTATTTCTGGTTAGACAAAAAAGTTTTCTTTCAATACTTTTTTCAGCTATTTGTTCTCAATGTTGTTGTTAAATTTGAATTCTTGGGGTTCTCAGAGCATTTTGATCTGTGCTTGGCTGTCTGTATGCATATTGAAAGTTCTTGGTCAGTATCTCCTCAAGTATTTCTTTTGCCATATTCTCTCTTCTTCTGGGACTACAATTACAAATATATTAGACCATTTTATATTGTCCCCACCTCTGGAATGCTCTGTTCTATTTTGTATTCCTCCTCTATTTTCCATTTTGTGTTTCAATTTGATATTTTATTTTGTCCCATCAAGTTCACTAAATCTTTGCTAAGCAGTGTTCAATCTGCTGGTCTGTTAAAGGAATTCTCTATCTTTGATACTGCTTTTTTTCTTCTTCAATTTTTAGCCTTTCCATTTGACTATTTTATTTTTATGTTACTCTGGTAAAATTTATGTATATTCATACTTCCACTAAATCCTTTAATGTATTTAATTATGGTTATGACAAATTCCCTGCCTTATATTTCTAACATTGTATTTATCTCTGGGTTTGGTTCTGTTCATTACTTTATCTCCTTTATCAGGATACACATACACATATATATATATACACACAAAATCTTTAGGCTCCACTCCTACCTCAAATAATAAAAGGATTGTTGATCAGTTTACCTTTGATCTTCCCCCTTCTAGCTTATATACTATTATTGTCTAATATTTCAGTCTGTAATTTTCACCTCACAATTTAGAAACTAATTTTAGATATATTATTTTTATATAAGCAATTTCTTTTGGCCTTAGTTATGTATTCACCATTTCATGTTCATCACTACTTCTTGAATCTGTTTTTCTGGTATCATTTTCCTTTCCCTTGAAGCACATCCCTTTGAATTTCTTTATGATAGATCATTTTTATCCTTGGTTATATAAAAATGTTTTTTATTTGATACTCATTCTTAAAGGATTAATTAGTTGAATACAAAATTTGAGGTTGGCAGCCAATTCTCTCAACACTTTGCAAAGAGTATTTCACTCTGTTCTAGCTACCATTCTTGCTGTTGAGAAGACAACTGAAATTCCTTGGTAAGATGATCTGCTTTTTCTATCTGGCTGCTTAAAAGTTCTTCTGTTTGACTTTGGCAAGTGTTCAGTTTTACTCTAATGTGTCTACGTGTGAATTTGTTTTTATTTGTCCTTCTTGTGATTATTGTGCTTCCTGGTTCTGGAATTCAAGACTGCAAATAACATATGTTAGACCTTTTCATTTGATCCTTCTTGCCTCTTAACCTCTCTTTAAGAGGTAATATTTTCCACTTTATTAACTTTGTTACAGTCTGGGTAAGTTCCTAATATATTTTTTCTGTTTATGAATTCTTTCTTCAATTGTGACTTATCTGCTATGGAACTAAACCATTGACTGTTACATTTAAATACTATATTTTTCATTTCTTGAAGTTATTTTTAATTTGCCACTTAATTTCTAGCATTTTTCTCTTAACTTTAATTACCTCCTTAATTTTCTAAAATATTCATACATATACTCATATTCTGTAGCTCTCATTTTCAATATCTGTATAACTTGGGTGGTGTATTAGTCAGTCAAAAGGGATGCTGATGCAAAGTACCAGAAACCTGTTGGCTTTTATAAAGGGTATTTATTTGGGGTAAAAGCTTACAGTTACAAGGCCTTAAAGAGTCCAACTCAAAGTTACTTCCTTACCAAACTTTGTTGCCACATGTTGAAGCAAGATGGCAGGTAATGTCTGTAAGTGTTTAACCTTCCTCTTCCTCTTAAGGCTCCATGGTCCCAGCTCCTTCTAAACTCAGCTGTAGGCTGGAAGGCTCATCTCTCTTCCCGAGGCTTCTGCCATGTCTATGGAGCTGTCTCTCTTCCTCTGTGTATCTTCTCTGTGTATCTACTTCTATGTTCTTGATTGAGTGTCCATTTATATAGCCCACCAAGGGGACAGGGACTCAACCCTGCATGCCCTAATGACGTAGTCAAATCAAAGCCCTAATCTTGATTTAATAAAGTAAAAGTTAAACCTCTGAATTTAATACAATCAAAGGGATGTCATGCCCAGGGAACAGACCAGTTTACAAGCATAATCAATATCTCTTTTTGGAATTCATAAATAATATCAAACTGCCATACATGTCTAAATCTGTTGCTCTTTATTTCTCTTCTTTCTTTCTCATATTGGCTAGCCTTGAGGAAATTTTACTCCAGAGAAGTATACTGGTAATTAGGAACACTCTTTACCCAGGATAACTTCAAAGCAGGAATTCCAAGTTCAGCTTCTCCATCTTCTTGGCATTCTTAGTTTCACTCTTCCCACAACTTGTTGCTAGAATGGGATTGCAGCCTTAGGTCACCTCCAATTTCCTGCCTATTTTCTGGTCTAAGCAGGCTTCTTGCTGCTGCAATTCCCAGATATGTCAACCCCATACCCAAGTCCAGGCTGCAAGCCTCTAAGGCCCTGGATCCTTGCTCCTTCAGTCCATTTGGAGATATTCTCATTCAAAGAAAAATTGTAAAAGTTATTTAAAATATATGCTGGTTTCAATTTGTGTGTACAGTTTTTTTTTCTTAAAGTGATCTGGATGATCTAGCCCCTGGATCATTATATTAATTTCTAGGTCATTCATTTTTTTATATATAAAAATCAAATTGAAGAATAAATAAGAGCCAATTGTTAATTCAATATCTTTATTTTACAAAGCTGCTATTATCAGGGGGCAAGGGTGTGGATGAACTGTTAGGTAATTCTTACAATATATTAGAGAAAGGTAAGTTTCAGTAAAAAGGGTACTTCTACACTGTCTTTCAGGACAATAATGCAGCCAGAGAATTCCATGACTCTGACTTTTTCTTTCTTTTTTAAACCAAACAATATTTTCCTTCTCTGAAACATAAGCATATCATGTTTAGTCTAACGTGACTTTAGAAATTTGTTCATGATTTAGTACACATGGCTAAAGAAGAGAGAATCCAAAGTTATATAGGAAATGCAGACATAGTAAAATGGTTAATTTGCAGCTTACTTTTAGCAACTCTTTAATGAACTGAAATTAAACAGGACTTTTTGGTGTTTTTGTACCATTTAATGGTACAAACTCTTAGAACTTCTAAGAGTTCTAGATGGCTTTAAAAACCCATATGATTCTTTAAATTGTCCTTTTTACTAATGGAAATGGAAATTTTTTAAAATGTGTACTTTTTTATGTTCACAATAAGATTTTAACAACAAAAGGAAAACATTCCTGACATACTGTATGTGATATAAAAGAATTCAAAACTGGAAAACTATATATGATGCTATTACAGTTTTCATTTTATTTTCCCTAATACTTTATTTTGAAAAATTTTAAAAAGTCAGTAAAATAGAAAGAATAATAAATACAAGTATGCATTCACCTAAATTCAATAATTATTAAACATTCTGCCACATTTACTTCCTTTTTCTTTCCCTGTCTTCCTCTTCCCCCACCCCCACATTTATTTATTAATGTGGAACTGTTGAAAAATAAATAGCAGAAATCATGACATTTCACTCATAAGTATTATAGTTTCATCTTCTAAGGATAAGGACTTTCTCCTACAATAGCATCACACCTAAGAAAATGAATAATCCTTAATAAGATAAAATATCCATAGTCAGATTTCCCTGTTGTCCCCAAACATTTTTTATTGATTTTTATTTTCTATCCAGGATCCATTGTCTATATTTCAAAGGTTATGTATTGCATTTGGCATTTATGTCTCTTTAGCTTTTTTATATAGACAAAAATTCTCCCACTTTCTTTTCTCATCACATTGACTTTTGAAGAGCCTAGGGCAGTTTTCTTGTAGTAAGACCAACCTTTTCCATTTGTGTGATTATTTCCTCATGTTAGGGCTTAATTTGGTTCTCTATTCATTTATTTCATATAAACTGGGGGTCCAGAGGCTTGATCAGATTCAGATTAAATATTTTTGGCAGTAATACTTCATGTTATTACTTCTTATTACATGGCATCAGGCACAATACTAGGTTGCCTCACATTAGCAATGCTGTTTGGTCATTTAGCCAAAGTGGTGATTTCTACATATCTCCATTTTGAAGTTACATTTTAGTTTCTTAAAATTTGGAATAAACTTTGGTGGTAATACTTTGGGTCCAAGTAAATATATTGTTCCCCAGCAATCTTTCTCCTAATGGTTAAAAATATATTTATGTTCTTTACTAAATAATGATTTTTGAATACCATTATTATTCATAAATTTAAGAGCGCTTGTTCTTCTGTAAGGTTCTGTAAAGAACTTTTCTCTCATTTTATGGATTCATAGGTTGCTTTTTAATTTCAATTGTTGTAATCAGTTAAAATTATTATTATTATTGATGTTTAATTTGTACCATATGTGGCTAGTAGGAGACTTTCCCAGCTAGATCCTGTGTTCTTTTGACATGACCCTGTCAATTTTGAGGCGATTTCCTTCTTTATGGTAGAATAAAGAAATCCACGGCTTACCTTATACTCTCCTGGCCTCAGCTGTAGAGTTAGCTATTTTTTTTGGGGGGGGGGGACGCTTCCTTTTAGTGGGAAAATATGTAAAAACAAAGTTTTGGATATGGAACGAGCTCTTTGCCCCTGGGGAATCATTGCTTCCAGGATCTTTCTATGGACAGAGCTAGGAAATATATGCTTTAAACACTATCAATTCATATTGATATTTCTGATTGTAATTTATCAATATAGAGTTTTTTTCTTAACTTTCAAAGTTTATACATGTGTCTTTTTACTCTTGCAGTTTGAAAATCCTGGACTATAATGACACTAATGTGTTTAGTTATTTATATCCTTCAATATGCAAAACATAATTCCAAAATTATAGTGAACATACTATTTATTCATTTTTGCCCTTAGAAAATACAGTTAGAACATTGTGTTGAAAAGTGCTTAAATTGTTTTCCTTATGTGACTGTAATATTGATTTAATATTCATTTACATTTGTTTGTTTTTATTCAATTTTAGGATGTGCTCTTTTCTTGATGCTTTTGAATATGTAAAACATTTATGTGGTTCAAAAGCTAAGCCTATTGTATATTAAAAAAAGAATACTCAGAAAAGTCTCATTTCTATCCTTTTCCTTTCTGCCCAATTCCTATCAATCCTCATAATAACCACATCTATTAATTTCTGGTTTATTCTTCTTGTATTTCTTTTGGTAAAAATAAGCAAATAGGTATATGCATTCTTTGCAGGTACCTATAAAGATAGTGAACTAAATGCATGATTTTACCTTATTTTATTGATGTAACTATGAATGTTTGAATCATTTCTACCAATTATTAGGGATTTTCCACAATCATTTTTTTGTAGTTAAATTTTACTTCATTGTGTCGATGTATCATGTTTATTCAACCAGTCTGTTAATGGACTTGTGGGTTGTTCCCAAATTTTTGCTAGCCTATCATGAATAATGCTACAATGAATAATCTTTTATACACACTGTTCTGAATTTGTGTATGTGTCTGTTTAGGATACAGTCTTCGAAGCAAGATTGTTCATGCAAGGGGTAAGATTGCTCATGCAAGGGAAGATATTTCATTGTCTTCTGATCTCTATTGGCTCCAATAAGAAATTTGTTGTTAGAATTATTCTTCCTTTTTAGGTAATGTCTTTTCCTTACTTGTATTTGGTATCTCACAATTTTTCTAAAATCTGTCTAGGTCTCACCCTTTACTCCCCTAGTGCTTTTAAAATAATTATTTTCTGATCTCTCTTCCAGTTACTAATTCTCATTTTAGTGCTTCTAATTATCTGGTTATTTAATCATTGACTTTTTTTTCCCACTTTTTTTTCTTTTTTAAAAGATATTTTGATTACATAAATGTTACGGAGACTATATAGGGTATTCCCATATGCCCCGCTCCCCACACCTCCCACATTTTCCCACATTAGCAACATCTTTCATCAGTGAGCCACATTCATTGCAATTGATGAATACATTCTGGAGCATTACTACTAAGCATGGATTATAGTTTTCATTATAGTTTACACTCTCTTCTATTCGACTCTGTAGGTTATGGCAGGATATATAATGGCCTGTATCTGTCTTTGTAATGATATTCAGATGATTCCCAAGTCCTGAAAATGCCCCCTTATTACACCTGTTTTTCCCTCTCCTTAATCCCAGAACATCCATGGGTCATTGCCTCCATAACAATGGTATTTCTTCCATTGCTAGAATCACAGTAGTCTACATTAGAATACTAGTATATTTATTTTAGTCCATAGTTCGTTTCCTAATCCTGAGGACTCTGGGATGGTGATGCCTACTCCACCATTAATTGAAGAGGACTTCGATCCCATACATCCAATAGATGGGACTCTCTTGCTTGCAGTTGTAGACACTCTTGGTTCCTTGGTATGTTGTTTGTCTATCATCTCCTCTCTGTTAGTTGTCCTGGGTGAGTCCATTGAACTGGAGAGTAGGTGTTGCAACTCCGTTGAGATTCAGGGCTCAGCTGGCACATGGACAGCCCAAAGATTTACATCTCTTGGATGTACACCTACCAACTTTAGTACTAATTATAGGTTCGAATAGGACAAAAGAGTCATGCATAGAGAAACTACTACTGAGTCTAACTCAGTCACACTGGGAAGCATAAATACCAGATAAGGGCCCACTGGCAAGGGGCCAAATTCCTGAGCTGTCTGCCCTGATTATAGTCAGGCTTAATCATTGACTTTTAAAAGTATATTAGTACATCTTTTACTTCTAAGAGTTCTAGATGGCTTTAAAAACCCATATGATTTTTTAAATAGTCCTTTTTACTTTATAATTTTTATTTCTCCTTTTATATTCTTTGACATTTTAAATATACATATTCCATAGTCTCCTTTGTATTTTCTATTGCCTCAAGTTTTGGAGACATACACTGTTCTATCTGTTGTCAGCAGATTCTTGCTCATGGTACATAATTTCCTCTTCAATTTTATAAATTTTTGTGGCAGGCTCATGCTCAGTAGGGTAGAGAGGTGGCCCACCTGTTTTCCTGAGGCAATCCAATTTTTGGTTATGTTTCTACTTCCATGCATTTATTTACATATTTGTGCCATTTTCTCAGTTTGTTGAGTCTCACACCAGGTGGATAGATTAACTTCAGCCTCTTCTCTCAATGTTGCATAGGTTAGGGGTTTTGATCATTTTGACAGACTTATTTTTTTTTTTTTTCACTTTAAACCTTGAATTGAGTTTTCTTTATGTTCTGATTGACAAAGATTTTTCCAGCAGTGGAAAAGACACCCACCAACTTCCCACATTGCACAGGACCAAAGCCACATCTCCCTTCCTCTTGTGACTGAAAGACCCCAGCTTCTGGTCATTAGGGCATATGTCTGACTCCCAACTCTGCTCTTGACCTCATGAGGTCTTGCACAATTAAAACTCTTCTTTGAGTATCCTCCTCATTTGTTCCAATTTTTCTTTCTTTGTTTTTCTGAGTTTGGCTACATAATGATTTTAATCCTGTCCTGTTATGTGTTTTAGTGCTTGGAGGTCTATTTAATCTCAGTCTGGTCCCAAAGTTGTCCCACCAGGTTTCTGAGTCTAGGCAGGCAGTTAATCTAGAGAGGCAAATCAAAAGAAGAAGAAAGAGAGAGAGAAGGAAAAAGAGGAGGAGAAACAATTTGATAGGTTGCGAGAAAAGATTCTTGGACAAAAACAATTTATTCTTTGCGGTGTTTACATAGCTCCTGTTGCTTTGGCTATAACAACTGGTAAATTCAGTTTGTGAATGTGGCAAAACAGTTATGCCACGTTTTTGTCAGAAGTGACTGGGTGAGGAGGGTAAGAGAAAGGGAGATGTTGAGAATGATGCTTAGGCTTCTGCCTTTGAGAACTAGAACTAACTCATCTTGAAATAATTAGTGCTTTCAATACAAGGCATGAATATAAGAAATGGAATTTCTTTTATTTCAAGAAGTTACTTATACAAATGAGTTTTGATTTCTCTACTGTTTGAATCTCTTCAATGTTGAAACATTTTCATTTTCTGAAGATGACCTTGCTTTTTGAAAGCAGTTGGAATTTGTGAACTAAGCCTGGTGACTAAGAAATTTGAAGTAAACAAAGTAATACCAATTTAGTAACATCAAAAATATTTTCACTGGAAATACAAAAAATAATAAAATGGGTCAGGAGCCAATTATTGTGCCATCGTTCACACCTATTTATGAATATCATATGCATGTGGTACATAATGTTTATTGATTTACTGTTTAATATTCATACAAACAAAAGCAGTATATTTTCTTTATGTTTATAACTGCTGGAAAATTTGAAAATGCTTATTTTCAATCATTACTTGGAAATTGAGAGCTAAATAGATTGCTTCTTACCTCAAGTCTCTGTTACCCTTCCTCCTTGTGCCACCTTTATCTCTTTCATCCCTGCTCAAAACTATTTCATGCCTTGATATTAGCCCTTGATTTTAGCCCAAGCACCATCGCTTAGAGCACTGCATAATCGTCCTCATCTTACTGATTTAACATATTTTCCATATTCTCTCTTCCATCAGCCTGGCCAGTCTCTTTACTTTTCCTTTTTGGTCATAATAATTATTAATTAATGAATAGCTCATTTTTCAAATATCTGTTATCAGTTAGTCACTGTGCTGAAATACAGGAATTCAAAGATGAGTAAGACATCTTTACTAGCCTCAAGGAGCTCAGCTCTAATGGGGTTGCCAGGCTATAGACAGCAATTTAACACAAAGTGAGAAGTGCCAGTGCATCCTGGTTAGCCACCAAGTCTGTGGCAGATTGTTCTTCTACCCACCATCATTTTCTAGTGATAGTTCATCCTTTCAGTCTAAAATAAAATGAAAGATAGTGAAAGCTCAATGATACTTTAGAGGACATATAATCCAACCCCCTCACTTTTCAAATTAAAAACAAAACAAAAATCAAAAAACAAACAAACCAAAAACTAGTGTCAGAGAGGACACAGGACTGTTTAACAAGATTAGAATTCAACCTCCAAACTCCTCGCCCAGTGCCTTTTTCTTTTTTTTTTGGCTGTTTAAGAAATTGTTAAAATGCTTTTTTATTCTTTTTTTTAACAAATCAATTTTGATAGATATTAATAAAGCATAAATCCATCTAAAGTGTACAACCAATGGTATTCAGAATAATCTCATAGTTGTGCATTCATTACTTCAGTCATTTTTAGAGCATTTTCATTATTCCAATAAAAAAAAACAACTCATCACCTCTCAATCTCTTTGTGATTCCCATGCTGTACATAGCTGCTATTCTGTTTCAGTCTCTCTAGTTTATTTGTATTTATATTTTGTAAAAACAGTCTTATATATGCAATATCATCTATATTCATATCTTACATGAGGTTTGACTATGTTATACAGTCCATGTTACATTTTTTAGCTTTCCTTCTAGTAATATACAAGACCTTAGACTTTCCCTTTCAACTGTTTACCCATATAATAACTCTGCTATTTATAAACAATATGATACCAGTGCCTTTTTCAAGATATTTAGCTAAATTAATTGGCAGCCCATAAGATGGGACTATGAGATACCTGCAATGTTGTAGTTCAGTTTTCCCCCCAAAGCAGATCTTGTAACAGAGCTTGAATGCAGGCAGCCTTTTGAGGAAGTGCTCACAGGATATATGAATGGAAAAGAAAGCTAGAAAAGGGAAATGAATCAACAAAGGGTTTGATGATGGCTGAGTTACCTCTGTTAGCACCTGGGGTTCAATTCCTTTGCAGACCCTCTGGATCACTGTGCAGAAAGCACTTCAGAATTATACCACAGGGGAGAGGAAAGTGGGGGTATTTACCAGTCACTCATGTCCTTCATTGTTTCAGGGGCTACTCTTGGGATTACTAAATCCTCAGAATTTAGTAGTTGTGGGGAGTCTGAACAAGTTGTCATGGAGCCAGAGAAAGGCCTCTGGCAGCGAAGCAGAGAAATTCCCCATCAGCTTCAGCAGTTATAAGAAATGGTGAAGTCTGAGGTAAGGCGAAGTCTGAAGGAAGCCGAGGAGTAGGGAGCAGACCATCAAGGGCATCTGCTATGTAGAGGTTTATTAAAGATTGAAACAGAAATAACTGTCACTTTCTTGATATTTTTTTTTTCTTCCAGAGCTAACCATAGCCGCCCATGTTTCATGGGTCATCATTAGCTATTACTCTTGCTCTAAATAAATTACTCTAGTGTAAGGATTTTGTTTTATTTATTGAAGAGAGACCTTCAGGGTACTTTGTAGAATTAAATGGGAAAGAGTTATAGAAATTCTCCTTATCCACAATATTCTCACATAAGGGGTTTTTCTTTATATAGCACTATGATTTTTTCCATTATTTGCTTCTAAAATTTCATGTATCTTGGACTCCTTGACTAACCCAGACTGCAGTAAAATTTTTCAGATGAGCCTAGAGTAGTCACGTCATTTTGTCTTAGAGTCCTTGAGTTTACAGACTGAAATTTCTCACTTACGGAATTGAATAAATATATTAGAGTTCAGTTATTTCCTGTTCAAGTAGTTGTCCAAGCATTCAGGCATGAATCAAAATTTCTTTAGTCTGGAATTTGTCCCTCCAAAGTTTCTTTATTTGGGAGAAAAATTTGATTTAGAACTCCTGGGAGAACTATTTTGTTTTCTTTTTTGTTTGCCTGGTTTTTTGTTTATTTTGTTTTTTATTTGTTGGTAGACTATACTTTGTTACTTCTAACTTGTGGTTTGTGTAGATTCCTTGAAATTAGAAAGCATATGCATTTTTTTTTCTTTTTGGTAAAAAATCAACCAGAGTGTTTGGAACATCAGAAACATGGTGTGTTTTAAAACTTTTGTAGAAATTTGGGTTGTTTCTTGTACTATGTGCTAATGTATAATGTTGTGATCTACCTGCTCACAATTTTTTTTGATATGTGGTGAAAGGATAAAAAGGATTTTAATGATTACTAAATTTTCCAAACCTATCTGATTTATAAAGATTTGATAATTGCTCAAGTGAAATAAAATTTTAGCCAATGCTTTACTGGGCGCTTGCTATAGCAACTGTGTACAAACAAAGGGACATAAACCTTTCTAGGCCTCAGTTTCCTCATCCATTGAAAACACACACATGTACAAATATAGGGGGAGGTGGAAAAAAGATTCATTTTTTTCTCTCTCGCCCAACAATTCTGTGAGTTTATAGGTGTCCATGACTTGTCATTTTATGTTTCAAAAAATGTTTATCAGCCAGTTTCCTCAAACTGATCTAGGTGTAGATCCAACATAATACCAAGGTAAGCACGTTAACCTCAGACACTTTTTAAATCTATTCTTGTTTTCATTGTAGAGCTGCAACTTTGGTCATCTGAATTTTAAGGCCAATTAGCTTCATGATAATGCAAAGGGATTGGAGATTAGCTCTTGTCCTCTAAACAGTACCTCATCAACCCCCCTTATTCTTGGTATATAGGTGAGGAAGGGTAGAAAAGAGGTGTGAAGGGAAGACAAGGCAGGGATTGCAGGAAACCCATGTTCCCAGTATTCTCCTGGCCAAATTTCCCGGGAATGAGTCAAAGAAGCAGCGGCCATTAACCTCCTGGAATCACTGACCCTGTCCTAGGAGGCCCAGAACCAGACTTTCCCAGAGATAGGTATGCTGAGTTAGACACTTACCGCCAGGTGGCGCCAAACTGCAGCTAGGACCCAGGCGAATATGAATCCTCCAGTCTCCTAGATCATGCAGTCCTTCTAGTCATTTCATAAAATTTACAATAAGTGGGTACTAGAATTTCAGGGGACTGGGACTTTTTTGTTACATAGTCAATCCTGTTATGAATAAATGCTGCCAGTATCGTTAACTCCTTACTGCCTTTAGGTAAAATCTAAAATTTTAACATTGCCTAAAATAGTTTGTCTGCCTTATTTTCATTCTAGCCGCTTTCCTTCTTTCTTCTTACCTCTTATGTAGTGTGCTCTAGTCACATGGGAGCACCAGCTATTTGCTCAATTTCCATTTCTCCATGCTCTGGCAAAGCTGGCCTTCTGTCTTGGACACCTTTCCCATCTCACCTTTTGTGGTCTAGACCCAGTTAAAAGCTTTTGTTCTGGAAATGCCAAACCTGAAGTCACCCAACAAGACACACCTCAAAGGTGTCCTTCTCTTGAAGCCCCTTGGATTTCTTTCATCCTCACAAAATGCAGAATTTTAAATCCCTACTTCTTTGGACTTCTAAAGCACTTTGTTCATATGTTATAGTTATTTCTCACATTAAAATGTCATTATTGGTATTTGTCAGTTTGCCCCTTATAATGCAAGCCATTCAAGTAAAGGACAAACCAAACTTTCCATCTTTGTATCACCAGTGACTAGCACCATCTCTGTCAACACTATACCTTCAATAAGTGTATCTGGAATAAATAAAAGTATTTTAGTAAACTGTGCATATACCTAAATTTCTAAGTTGAATCATTTCTAAGATGTTAAGCCACCTGAACATTTTAAGGAAGCATCTGGTGATCTTTTTAGAAAAACAAATAATACTTTTCTAATGTAGATGAATACTGTATTTCTTGTTCCTTCTGCCTGCTTTGGGTTATCTTACAGTAAAATATCTGTGAATCTTTTTTTTATGTTATTATATCTATAGTATGATTGTGTGCATTGCTCTTCCCAAGGTAGTTGATTTATAAGACAGGAGCAAATTTACTACACTTTTGGTGTGATCTTCTTGTGCAAGAGATTGGCATGTTATATATTCCCTAATTCTGACTTTTTCCTAATCCAAATCTTATCTACAGTGATGACCATTGAATTGTCACTGGCCTATCACTTTTTACTGACACCTAAAATGCTACAGCTGAGTTCAAGATCAGGAGGTAGTTTATTTCTAGAATTGGAACAGCCTTTAGTTTTTCTCTCTCATCTTTACAGCAGAAGGAACTATGACATAAGAAAGTTAGTTGGATTCCCATACGACTTACTAGTGGCAGAACTGTAGCCAGAACCCACTTATTCCTACTCTACCCTGCTGCTTTCTTCTGACCAACAGAGCTAACAGATCATCAAGCTTTACTTAGTTTATGATGTGGATTAGCAGACAAATCTGAAGTGTAATAGAAAAGCTTACAAATGATATATTTCATTACAAAGCATAGGCTAAAGTCCTCTCAACATCTTTCCACAAGAAACCCATCTTGATACTCAACTCTATGCCAGTGCTTTGGTTTTTTAAATCACATTTCTGCTTCTAGATACTCTAGAAGCCTCTCTGCTTTTGATCTAATCTGGGATCTTAGTTTGGCAGTTATGGGACCTGGAGTGTCCCACAGGGAACTGTTTGCTTTCTTATCTAATCTTTAGTGCATCTAGCAGCAAAACAAGCCATTTCACTGGTATCATTCTGCCAGAAGAAGGTTGCTTAAGGATACACAATTCCTGTCACTTTTATTGTGTGGTCGAGTAAATAAGTTGAGGCATTTCCAGCTCCTGACTGCACCATGTATTTGTAATTTTCTTTTTGCAGCTCCGGTTTGCATCCCTTCTTTAGCGATAGGTTCCAAATCAAAAGATCTGGCAAAATTTTTCTGAATAGGAATGGCCTTCCTTTGCTTAAGCAAAACAGATTAAGAAGCCTCAAAGCAGTTTGATGTTGTTGTCTGAATTCTCTACTACTCCCCATGCTGTGAAATATTTGCAACAGAGGTTCACTTGGCCCAAACTTTTCACCTGTTTCCTCTTTTCTTATCTCCTCAGTGACTTGTAAAAGTAACTTTAAGGAAAAGGATCCTATTGCCATGCTGTATCCCCTTTCCATCACACAGAGGTGCTTAGATGAAGCTGTATAACCTAAGGACCTGTCTGCCCTCTATTAACATTAAAGTACCCGTGAGGCTCTGTAATATGTGGAAGGACTGATACCAATTTTGGAACCTGGTTCAACCCTAGGGGTAATCCAAAAGCCTGAGTTCCTTCCTGGCAGACCAGGCCACCTGCTAACAAACCAGAAACATGCGGGGAGTTTGCAACCACTAATCAAAAAGAAAATAAAGTGGTTGATGCCAGAAGCTTCAAAAATTACTGCACAATCTCAGGAAAGGGAGAATTAAGAGGGTAGAAAGTGGACAACTGCAGGAACACCTGAATCTAATAACAAACTGGAGAGTTTTCAATTGGCAGAAAACATGGACATAGGAAAAGAACAACATTTCTGTTTGCCTTTGGTCAATGAACAAATGCTACTCTATGATGCCACTAATCAGAATCTGATCTTTTTTTAAAAAATTTATTTTGTTTATTTGTTCCCTCCCCTCATTGTTTTGCACTCACTGCTCTCTGTGTCCATTTGCTGTGTGCGCTCTGTGTCTGCTCGTCATCTCTTTAGGAGGCACAGGGAACCAAACCTAGGACCTCCCATGTGGGAGAGAGGTGCTTAATTGCTTGAGCCACATCTGCTCCCTGCTTTGTTGTGTCATTGTCTTTCCTCTTTGTGTCTCCTTGTTGCATCATCTTGTTGGATCAGCTCAACGCATATGCCCGTCACGCCAGCTCACTGTCTTGCTCATCTTCTCCAGGAGGCACCGGGAACTGAACCCAGGACCTCCCATGTGGTTGATGGGAGCTCATTCGCTTGAGCCACATCTGCTTCCCCAGAATCTGATCTTAACTGCATGTGCATGTGGGATGTACTCATTAACACCTCCCGCTGAGAGGAGAAAGAGACTTTTGAGACTTGTTTTCGTACTTCAAGGGTGATTCCTGGATGCAGATTCTCTGGTAAGTTTTTGTCAGTCAGTGACAAAATGAGGACCCCAATACGCTTTTCAGAACATAAATTTATTCAATTTAAGGACTGTCCATTCCTCCGAGAAATTATATTTTTCTACTTTTCTCCTATTAAAATGTCCATTCTTCTGTGAAATGATGGAGAAAGTAGAGAGTTGATGGTAAATTTTGCATTTAAATATCCTTTATTGGCAAGATTCCAAGTTGGCAACCTTAAGTCATTCCTCATAGTTTACTGGTTCTTTAAGCAGCAGCAACAAAAACATCAAAAAGCAACAAGAGGAGGAATTATTGCAGTTTACTTTAGCAGATTTAGTTGTTTCTTTTTCCTCATTGATTAAAGACTTTGGATATTGTGGTTTCATCTGTAGGAGATTTGGTTTGATCTAAGTCTCCAAGGAAGGGAAGGTGATTGCTGGACCCAGTGCTGGGTTATAGCTTACTTAGATGACTAATGAGAGCATCTGAATTCCTGTATGTTCATTTCTCTCTCCCTGGATGTCTGCACACCTAAAATTCACCATATGAAAAAACTATGCTCAACATATTCACCTACTGTATAGGCTTCCTGTGTGTTTCCCTACCCCATTGATCCATACCAAGGCCAATGTTGGCTCTAGACAGAATTCTAAAGTAAGCTGTTGACAGTCATGAGTGTCACATCTCTCTCTCCACCTTCAGCCCCTCCCTACTTCTCCTTTTCTCTCCTGAGGTTCAGCCCCTTCCCCTCCCTGCCCCCAACTGCTTTCTCTATGTCCAGAGCTCCAATCTTCATTCTAGTATGAAAGGCCCAAGAAGAACTGTCTTGGATAGCTCACCATGGACCAATCCCCTTCTGAGTCCTTTCTTCATTAGATTTTTGGTCCTGTGTTTTATCCTTGCAAGTCTGAAACTAGGCTTCCCTGTGATAGCCAATAACCTGAAACTTAATAGTGACTGATTATGGCTGATACATAATGTAAACCCTATTGGGGTCCCTTGAGTACAAATAGATATAGTGCCTTAACCTGAAGGACTGACTATTAGAGAGGAGTTTAGGTGTGATGCGTTTAAGTATACTGTGGCTGCCTGCCTGTTTTATTTAAATGTAACATATTTGCTATTTGTATGGTGTCTGTTATTAATATTGGAACATTTTTTAAATCTCTTCTTTCACTCCTTTTCTACTCTACGAATAATTCCTGCTAATTATTTTTTTTTGATAGCTCTCTCTGTAATGTTTGTGTCAATTCTCCAGCTGAACCACTACAATAGCTTTCCTACTGATTCCTTATTTCCAGTTTAGCATCCTACTCCCCTCTCATTCCTCACTCTCTTGGCCCCCAATCTATTCTCAATACAACTATCAAAGTGATTTTTCTAAAATATAATCCTGCAGCTACCCAACTTTAAAGCCCTGAGTTATTTCCTGTGGCCCATCATGCTTGTGCTCAGTGGCCTCATTGTTCGTTGGTAAGAACAAAGAACTCAGGTCATTTAATAGTATTCTATATTCTACATTCCTGAATGCTGTTTCCTTTTCCTGGAACACTCTTATCCTCAATCTCTACTCATCTTAGAAGATGCAGTTCAAGTGTCACCCTTCTTCTGCTACCCTTTACATCCTTGCAGATTATAGCAGTCTGCATTGTAATCACTGGTGTGTTTATCTGCTCTCCCTGAGCCTCGGATCTCTGGTTATTTCCGTTTATATTACCAGTGACTGACTCAACCCCTGATGTTGAGAAGTTGCTGGATATATGTATGTTTGAAGTATGCAAGACTGCTCTTCTAGCAATAGAACTTTCTCGATGTGTCTTTGTGTTAAGTAATTTACTAAGACTTTATATTATGTGCGATCTATAATAAAATCTAAAGGCTTTTAGATACTAAGCACTGCATAGGACTTTAGAGGAAATTTAATCCACTGCTTTCATTTACACATGAGAGCCACTCTTCTTATACTCCTGATTTATCTTATAGGCTTTGTGTTTCATAACTTACCCTCTTCCCTCACCTTTAAGTTTCCAGAACTAGGAGATGGCAGAAATGGAAATTAACAATTGATGATGGATAAAAATTGTTTCTTGCCCCACTTTTCCACACCCCATATAAAATACAGGAAGTAAGAGGATAAGATACTATAGGGTGAAAAAAACAGTAAAAGCTACACTAGAACTTAAAGCAATAAGGGTTAAAACAGTTTCTGGTTCCAACTATGTCACTATTTATGTAACAAGTCATGTAATTTCTCTGGATTTTTTTTTTAATCTGTAAAATGTAAGAATTGGACTATATGATTTCTGAGAAACTTTCTGACTCTACAATCCTATGATGGCAGTTTTATTACTCATGTAATTGACATGTCTATGACCCAATCTGACATAAATGGAAATTCTACAGAGATGAATCCAATAGTGAGGAGCATTAGAAGATATTTAAATATGAGGAAAGGGCCTTAAGGTCTTGTGTTGAACTACTAACATTAAAGATGAAGAAACTGAAGTCTAGCTTAATTACTTATCAAAGATTATCCACCAAAAACGTAAATCTCCTTATTCCATGTCAAGTGGTTTTTCACATTCTGTCATGCTATTGTGATAAGCCAACAATATGAGCAAGATATAAGACGCATCTTTCAAGGGACATAAATACATGTTTAAAAGTATTAAAGGTAGGAAAGATACTATCCCTTTATCAGATGAAGAGAAAAGCACTTTAAAAATGATAGTGTAAAGAAGACCTTTTTTCCTTCTTTCTTCCTCTTACAAATGTTAGCCATGATCTAATCATGCGAGCAGGCAATGGTGTGATAGGAGGCAGAGAGCTTCACTGAAGCAGAGACAGATAAAAATAGCTGACACAGACTGGATAACTTAATTCCATAGATCCTGATAACTTTCATACTAAAGAACTTAGGGAATTGACTACAGTCATTGCCAAGTCACAATCAATTATCTTCAAGAACTCACAGGGGGCTTAAAGTGGCCACAAACTGGAATATATCATACCTGTTCTTTTAGAAGAGAATTAGGGACCACCCCAGACATTGCTGATTTATGACAGGTGCAGAAAGAAAGGAACTTAAACACTGATTTTTCAATGCCGAGAAGGTAAGAGGGTTGGATTCAACTGGACTCGTGAGGGTGGAATCATAAAATATTGGGCTGAACTTGATCTTAGGGATCATGTAATGCATCATCCTCATTTATAAAGGAGTAAACTGAGCCATAGAGAAGTGAAATCATAAATCCTCTAAGAGTTCATATCCTAATTCAAGAAGAGTGGGGCAAATCTGGACAGTTGAAGTGATGAATAAATGCATCATTTATTTATGAATAAATATTGCCTTTTTTAATCCTCTAACTAATTTTCTTCTTTTGGGCAGATTTTTTTTTTTTTTAATACATCAGGAAATGAGGCTATCCTTAATTTTCATGCCAATTTCTGGCAGCACACAAATATGAGAAAAGACCTCTCAGCTATAATTTGAAAAAAAAAAAATCAGGTCTTTTTCTTTTCTTTTTTATTAATTTTGTATACAAGCACTCCATATCCACCAAATATACATTCTTCCTACCTACCTCCTCTTACCCTCCAGTAGCCTCTAATCTACTTTATGTCTGTGAATTTGCTATTTCTAGACATCTCTTATAAGTGACATCATGCAATATTTGACCTTATGTGCCTTGCTTATTTCATTGAGCATGATGTTTTCAAGGTTTGTCCAAACTGTAGCATGTCTCAGAACTGCATTCTTTCTTATGGTCAAATAATATTCCATTGTGTGTATGTGTCACATTTTACTTATCCATAATTTGTTGGTGGACTCTTGGGTTGTTTCCACCTTTTGGTTATTGTAAATAATGCTGCTATGAACAATAATGTACAAGTATCTGATACTTTTCACTTTCTTTGGGTATATACTTAGAAGTGGAATTGATGGGTCATATGGTAATTTTAAATTTAAGTTTTTGAGGAGCCACCATATTTCTTTCCACAGTGGCTATACCATTTTACATTCCTACCAACAATACCTTAGAATTCTAGTTTCTCTGTATCCTCTCCAACACTTGCTGTTTTCTTTTCTTTCCTTCTTTCTTTTTAAGTGATAGCCACACTTGTGGGTGTGAAGTAGTATTTCATTGTGGTTTTGACTGGCATTTCTCTATTGGCTAATGATGTTGAGATAATCAGGCTCTTGATGGTCCTAGAGCTTACACTTCAACAAGTATACTTCAAAGAGAAAAATATTTACTTAAATAAATTACCTCTACATTTTCTCTTTCCCTGTGCAATTCAAGCTTCTTAAAGCCCTGAGTAAGCTGACTAACTGAGCAAGGAAGCTAGTTCAAAAATGTCAAAGAATTCACTTGATGTGAACATTGAATGTAAAAAAAATAGTTTTACAAAGTATTCCTGCACATTCAGAATAGACCTTGTTGAATAAGAAGAATTTCAAGTAATTAAGAGAATGGCACTAAATTCCTTCCTTTTGACTTCTGGTTATTTACTTGAAATAATTCCTACCGAGCTAACTCTCCCCCAAGTTTTTCTGAGTACTTGTTGAAAATCATTGGCAGGGCCATGCTTCATGGGGAACAAACAAACCACAGATAGAGTCTGTCTTCTCAGACACCTGCTGCCACACTGAATATATGGAAGAGAGTGATCAACCAAGTCTTTCCTCTATGGGCAGCACCTCATACTTTCTGTCTCTTCAAATTTCCTTCCCTGATCAAAACTCTATTGCCCTCTATTTCCCTTTTCCTTTGGAATATTTTGCATGACAATTCTCTTATCTGATAAATTAATTCTGGTGAATAAGTTAATTCATATTGATACGTTCTTGTAGTTAGTATGTTACAGATAAATGCTCATTTAAACACATTTCTTTGGAAGAGAATACCTTAAGCTAAAGATATCTCTCTCTTTCTGGTGGAACTCACCTTGTGTTGCTGACTGGTGAAGGAGGGTGCTATAAATTACTTTGTGAAAAAGAGAAAAAAATCAAGCAACCCATGAAATAATGAAAAGTAAACAAAGGGATAGGGTAAAGCAGGAAAGAGACTACATTGTTTGTATATTTGCTTGATGAATACCTATTGAATCCCTGCCAGAATCCAAGATAGTCAAGTTTGTAAGAAACAGATATTTTGAGACCAACTCCTCATCTGATTCTTCACTTCCATCTTTGCTTATGTGTCTTCAGGAACCTGAAGGTTCCAAGACAGCCATTCTATTTTCTGAGAGCACAAGGCTTAAGAGTCCATAGGCAAAAAAATTTATACTGTGTCAACAGCCTATCTACCCATAGTGTTTACCCTTTCTTCCTTGTCAAATCCCACACCTCTTGCATTTAACATTACTTTGAATAGGTTTAAGAAGAACTTTTGTATTACCTCAGACGTTCTTGCCAAAGGTTTCATAGGTATTTAATATGTTTTATCTTGGAAAGTGTTTCTGTGTTCTATTTGAAATGCTATTTGCAAATACTCAATTATTAGCTATACTCTGATGAGAGTAAATATTATATAGTATTGCTAACAGTTTAAATTTTCTGCTTTTGTCTTATGAGTTTAAGAAGCTAACTTTGAAAGTTTTCTGCTTGGAGATATTGGTTCTCATAGCTTTTCATTTATATACACCTGCTTGGATCGATTGTGGGAAGACCACAGACAAGTGATTAAATTTGAGATGTTTTAGGCAATGCATTCTATTTCTTCTTACTGTAAAAAAATAAGGAACATTTCTGAGTCATTGCAGTCTTGGAATGTAATACCAAACAAATGAGAACCAGACCACCACAAACAGTGGGGCCAAGTACATCATTACTGAGTGAGTAATGTGAACAACTTACATAAACTGTGGCTGAAACTGCGTTTTTAGCAGACGACCATAACCTTTTGATTGCATCAAGAACAGTTAAAAGCTCTTTAATCTGCATGTTGTCCTTCAGGAAAGAAAAACTCATCAATCCAATTCATAGTCTTTAAGACTTGCAAATTTTCATTAAAATTTAACCCTATTTTTCTCTGGGTCTTCTCCTTCCCTGCAGCAGGGACAGCTAAAGAGGAAAAACTGGGGTCCAAATATGTTGCTTCTATGGACCACAGTAGAGGAAATACGTCAGAGGTAATGTAGCTTTCTTCTTTCCTTTATGGCACTGTGGAGTGGCCTACTCTAAAACTTTAGCTTATGGAATATTTTATGTATTTCTTTTGAAAACCTGTGTTTTTCATCCCTTCATTTTTTTCAGGATCATGTCTTCTTAATCTTAATAAACCATACTTTCCCACAATAGCATTTCTTTGAGATCTACCATTTTCTTTAAATAATCAAATGAAAGACAAATACAACTTTTAACAGGGACTCCCTTTAAAATTGAAGCAAAGAACACAAGTAATTCCTTCCGGCTTTACAACGCTTTAACTTCCTCTCTTCCAATCATCTCATCCTCCTTTCTTTTGACCACTTGGCCTCATGATAATACTTGGAACTCTGACATTATTGAAAACTGCCAACCCATCAGAATATCAGTTTCGAGCAACTTCTCCCCATCCCTACCATCTACTACCTTTCAGTTTCACTCTCTTTGGTACCCAAACTTTAATGAATTTTTTATTTCAATAGGACACATAATCCATTTGACTATCACTTTAAAAAAAAAAAATTATTCTCATCACATCTTAGCTTACCTATTTATCTGTCTAAATCCCATGGTCCTTCAAAATCATTCCTCTGAATCTATGTTCAATGTCCTTGCACTTTTCTTGCTTTGTTATACTCACTGTGCAGAAACTCAACACTAGTGAAACCCAACTCTTCATCTACTGCTTTCAAGGCCTGACAGAGCTCAACTTGGCTCGAAAAAAAAACAACAACACAAAATAGAAGCAAGGAACTTCAGTAACTCCTTCCAGAAAAGACATTTTAAAATTTCCCTCTTTGGTTTTACTACCTAAATAAAATATTGATGATCATGCTAATGATTTTACTTTCAATTAAAAACTCAAATATTAACCTCAAGTAGGAACTTAGGGCAGCCTGGAAATTCCACTACATTTTTCAGTCCCTTTACACAATTGTTCTTCTCTCTCTTCCTACTAAAAACACCAAACATCTCCAGCACATTCTCTCTTCCAATGATCATGTCCTCAATACTTACTCTCAGCTGATGACCCTTCTTCGTGATTTACAGAAAATGTATGGAAGCCATGAGAAAAGCTCTCTGCCCCATACACATATATTCATATACCTACGACTGGCTGCCTTTTTCCTATTAGGAAATATGAATTTTCTTTGTTTCTAGATAAGTCCAACCCCTTCATTAGGGTGCTAGGGAGTTAGCTTTGAGAAATCTCTTCTCCTACATGATTAGTTTTTCTCTCTATTGGATTCATCAGTGTACAATATAGTGTAAGTTCCCCTATTACAAATAAGCCTCTCTTATGCTCATACCTCAAAAGCTATTGTCCCATTTTTTTCCTTCCTTTTATCGGAAAACTCCTTGAAGGCATTATATACATTTGTCTTTAATTTTTCTTCCTCTGTATTAAACTCATTCTAATAAAACTTTTGCGTCTAGCTCTCTACTAAAACATTTCTTGTCAAGGCTGCCAATGACCTCCATGTTTCTAAGTACAATAGTCAAGTCTCAGTTCCCATTTTTTTTGACCGATTAGCAGCATCTGACACAGCTGACCCTATTTCTCATTCTTGAAATAAATTCTTTACTAGGTTGTCAGGATACCACACTCTCCTGTTATTTTATACATAAAACAACAATCTACCTTACTGGCGTCTCCTTATTTCCCTGACTACTAAATATTGTTATGTCCCAGGGCTCAGTCCTTGCCCTCTTCTTTATCCGTACTCCCTCCTTGGCGATATTATTCATTCTTAATTTTCTATCTCCAGTCTGACTCTTCCCTGATCTCTGAACTCTTATTTGCAACTGCCTACTTGATATCTTAAGTTTGGTGCTGAATAGGCATTTTGGACTTAACATGTCCAAAAATGAACTCACAGTCCTCCTCCCCAAACCTACTTCTACCTACAGTCTTCCACGTCTCATTAAATGGTAATTCCATTTATGTGGTTGCTCAAGCCAAATTCTAAGTCATCCTTGGCTACTTTACCAGCCAATCCTGTCAGCACTACAGTCAAAATATCCTAAATCTGACTGCTTTTCACCATTACCTCCCTCATCCAAGCCTCCACCATTTCTCACTTGTATTTTTGCAACAGCCTCCTGACTGGTTTGCTTGTTTCTGTTCTTTTCAACACACCCTCTAATCTCTTCCTAATACAACAGCCACAGTGGTCCTCTAAAATCATGTCAAATCCTATCTCCCCTCTCTTCAAACACTCCAATGTGTTCATCACACTCGGAATAAAAGCCAAGCTCAGTATGATGGTCCTACACGTTTTATATCTTGTTATTTATTTATTTATTTTGCCTCATTTTTGCTTCTACTTCTCTTGGTCATTCTATTCTAACCACAGATACTCCTGCCACAGTGCCTTTGTACCTGCTGTTTCTTCTGCCTGAAATGCTTGTCTCTCACGGTCCCCCAATGTTTTGAAAGCTTCTGTTTCTCTACTCTGCTTATTTTCTCTCCATACTGACATATCTGTATTTATCCATATCTATATCTGCATATATACTTTTATTTGTTTAAAGTCTATCACTATTGATGGAATTTCAATCTTCATAAGGGCAGGGATTTGAGAAAATTTTGTTCACTGCTGTATCTTCGGTGCCTTGTTTAGTAGACATATATTTGGTGCTCAATGTATATTTTCTAACTGAATGTATGAATACATGAATTATATATTAGCCCAGTTCTGAGGTGCTAGGAATTCCTGTGGCCCAAATATTCTGAGTTATCCCGAGAGTTCTATCTAATCATAGACATATATTTTTAAGGACTTCATAAGTCATCTAAGTCAATGTCTTATCAATAACTGAATGTTTAAAGGTCCATTTTCTTTGACTAGACAATGAGTACATTGTTTAATGGCTGTTTGCTAGTGGCTGCCTTCTCCTGCATGTACTCAGCATTGATCAGCAGTTTCATATTCAAACTCCATTGCCAACAACACATTATTGAGGTGAAAAAAAATCTCATTATTAATATCATTATGGATTTTTACAAGAGTCTAGTAAAGTGTTGTGTACCCCGTAGATACTTAATAAATAGCTGAGTGGTGACTGACTACAGTAATTGAATCCACTTGAAATTAATTATTTTTATCTTGATCATTTTTCTCAAGTTTGACAGCAAAGCAGGCCTGTTGCAATTTGTTTTTGGTTGTTATACACAAGCACAGTGCCCCCTGGAGAGCCCAAATATATGTTAATTGATGATAAAGTGGATAGTGCTCTTTCTGGCATCTGTTATGGATTTTCAAAGAAATCTCCCTAGTACATTATCATAGAATTTATTAAATCTAGAAACATTTCCAAAGCATATGTTTATAGTTTTATATTTTGAACTGTTCCCACAATGAATTCTCCTGCCTGGTGTTCCAGTCTCCTGCCCTCCCCCCACTCACCCTCGGCCATCCTTACATGGCTGCTAAGGCACAGCTCCAACCAGGTTTTTTTCTTGCTGGAAAAGGTTGATGGCTCCTTACAAGTTCCCAAATAAAATGCAAATTTGTCAGTATATATGGAAAGAGATGAGCCAGGTAGCTATCCCATTCCTTATATCCAATATTGCACAAGGTGTATTTTATGAAATACTTGATCTCATGCAATGTTAGTTATTCTGTGGGAAAAAAAAAGATTGGAAGGCAAATAAGTTTGGGAAATGCTGGGTCAACATGAGACAGGCTTCTTGACTTCAGGACTTTGCATAGCTTTTAAAATTCTCAATGCGAATCTTTGTAAGGGAGATTATTTTGACTATGGAAATATGTTTTTCAAGAGAACCCTTTGGCCTCGCTGTGCGTATTGGCTCTCCAGGCTGTGGGGGGCTCAGCGAGGGGCTCTTCTCACAGCCGCTCCCTGCATGGCAGAGCTTCGTGCCACTGCTGCCGCCTGCACCACCTCCCCCTGCCCTGCAGCTGCAGCCCCGCGCTTGTTTCGCTGCCGTCTCGGGACAGCTGTATGATTAGGCCACAATCTTCAATGAGTAAACATATTCTTTTCTGTGGTGTTCTTGGTCATACATCTATGGAGTTTCTGAAGGGCAGTGGAGATGACTGCCAGGCACAGCACGGCCTCTACGCAGACAAGTGAATTGTAGAAACTCACTACTACTCCACCAAGAACCCCCCACGAGAGTGGTTAACCTGGACACAAGAGTGTTGAATTAAAATCCGCAGAGCATTTTACAAGGGTTCTGACCTGGATGGAGTAAACCTCAGTGCACTTCTTTGTATTGCCTCAGTATTACTAGATTGAAGAGTCGCTGCTTCTTGTTTGGTTTATTTCATTTCCCATTACTCCCAACTTCATATGCAAAGCCCTGAGGATTTCAAGTAGAGTATTTTGAAGTAGACTTCAGTTTCTTTATATCATTTCTGTATTCACTTTAAAAAAAAAGTTCTTTCATACCCTATTGAGTGTTTTTTAACTAAATTAAAATGGCTCAAATGTACCGCCCTGCTCCTGTGGAAGTCACATACAAAAACATGAGATTTCTTATCACACACAATCCAACCAATGCAACCTTAAGCAAATTTATAGAGGAACTTAAGAAGTATGGAATTACCACAATAGTAAGAGTATGTGAAGCAACTTAGGACACGGGTCTTGTGGAGAAAGAAGACATCCATGTTCTTGATTGGCCTTTTGATGATGGTGCACTACTATCCAACCAGATTGTTGATGATTCGTTAAGTCTTGTAAAAATTGAGTTTCGTGAAGAACCTGGTTATTGCATTGCTGTCCATTGTGTTGCAGGTCTTGGGAGAGTTCCAGTGCTTTTTGTCCAGCATTGATTGAAGGTAGAATGAAATATGAAGATGCAGTATAGTTCATAAGACAAAAGTGGTGTGGAGCTTTTAACAGCAAGCAACTTTTGCATTTGGAGAAGTATCACCCTAAAATGGGGCTGCACTTCAAAGACTCCAATGTTCACAGAAACAACTGTTGCGTTCAATAAAATTGGGATGCCTGAGGCTATTGCCTGGGAAGTGGAATTTGAAAGAGAACCTAATCTGTCAAACATATTAACCAACATGTTGGTGACTAAGTCAAATGAAGCTTCTTCCATAGGAGTATTGAAAAGCAGTTTTACCATACTACAAGTTTTAAAGGATTCCAACCTCTGTGGACTCCAGTCAACCTATTTGGATTCTTGCTGGTCAGCATTTAAAATGGGCTTATCATTTGTAACAATCGACCTTTCCTAAAATCAGGTAGTATTTGAGTTATAAGTCTTCTTTAATTCTATTCCCATGCCAGGATCTTATCAATATATAAGAAATTTTGAGAGATTAGGTGCCAGAATACCCAGCACAATACTTGTATATTTTTAGTATCATATAGAACTTAAAAACCTCAGAAACTATGAACACTCTTGACCTGATGTGGTTTATTCCTTCAGTCATTTCAAACATTGGAAGTAGGGCCTATATGGTTACTTGCCTGTTCACTTTATGTTTACATCTCCCACATTTGTACCAGTATACATCAGGTTTGTGCAACCATTGAATTTTTTTGGGCTTTTTACTGAGTCTTACGGTGATTATTTAATGTCTATAAAATCTCGCCTTTTGACTTTAGGGAAAAACTCCATTTTGAAAATCTGCATTGTACAGAAGCGCACATGTCTTTAATGTCTCCAGACCAAAAAGCTTTACAGTTAATTTAATGTTTGCACTTTGGGTGCAACTTAACCGGGAGGGCCTGACAATGAATGAGAAAGGGCTATTAAATATTTTTTAGTAAAATGTTGCTTTCGTCTTGTGCAGAATATATAGAATATGCTCTTTAATTTAGTAAATATTTTTTTAAAAGGTAGAGATGCTTTGTTATGGTAGCTACAATAATTCTTAATTATAAAATTTCTGAAATTCTTGTAATTTTTCCATATCTATTGGAAGTTGTTTACCAGCTGCTTTGTTTGAAGTGTGATTTTTTTCCTTCTCTTTCTAACCTCTTACAAAAACAGAAGTAGGTTTTTGCTAATGAATTCAGCAGACATCTGATATTTTATATGCCTTTTGAGCTGTGTAACTTAATATTTGGATACTTGATAATTTATTATGTAATTGATAAAGTGGTGAGGTGTATTAATGTTAGTTCAACCATATATTTATACTGTCTGGGAATGTATGGTATTGTTTTGTGGGAGAAATGATTTGTTTTTGTTCATCAGCTTGTAAAAACTTAGTGTGAGAGCTTAAACATCTAAATAAATAGTGAAATCCATTTATCATCCAAAAAAAGAAAAGAAAAAAAAAAACAAACAAACACACACACACACAAAACCAAAACAGAACAAAAAAAGAGAACCTGTTATATTCTACGGAATTCCCGTTTTTGCAATACAGTTTAGGATGTGCTAATCCTAGTTTAACTCTCAGCTCATTATCCTGCAATACAAGATCCTGTTCACTATCTAACTCACTGTCCTTATCTTAGTACTCCTCACAGCCTTTTAGTATTTCTAAAATACTGACCATAGAATGGTACTTTACACCTTTGTTTGAAATACTTTATTGACAATCATCTGATTAACCCATACTCACCTTCAAGAGTCATGCCAGTGGTGATCTACTACTCATAGAAGCCTTTCCTGGAACCCCACGTTGTGCAATAACACCTTTTATCAGAGGCTTTCCCACATTATAAGAGAAGTATAATTATTATTATCTCTCTCTTTTTTTAAAATATACTTTTTAATTTTTTTATTTTTTAAAGAAACTTAGATTACATAAATGTTACACAAAAAATATAGGGGATTCCCATTTGCCCCATTCCCTAGCCCTCCCACATCAACAACATCCTTCAACCTTGACCAAAAGGGGGAAATGTTAAAGACAAATGACTTTATATGGCTAGGAAACTTCAAAGTGAGTTGGGAGGTCATTCCAGAGGTTACGCTTATGCACGTCTCAGCAGGATCTCTTTGTCAAAGTAGCTACTACCCCAAATAGTAGGGCTCCTGAAGGCTCTGGAGACATCCAGACACTATAGTCAGAGCAGGTAGCTCAGGAGTTTGATGCCTTGCCAGTGGGCCCTACTTTGGAATTTATGCTGCCGATAGTGACAGAGTTGGACTCAGTTGTGGATTCCCTACACATGGCTCTTCTGTCCTTCTATTTGAATGTATAATTAGTACTAGAGTTGGTAGTTGCACATACAAGAGACTTAAATCTTTGGGCTGTCCATGTGCCAGCTGGGCCCTGAATCTCAATGGAGTTGCAACACCTACTCTCCAGTTCATTGGTTTCACCCAGTACATCTAACATGGAGGTGATGATGGACAGCTGCCATACCAAGGAACCGAGAGACTCTACAACTGCAAGCAAGAGAGTCTCATCTATTGGCCTTATGGGATCCCTGCCCTTTCTCAATTAGAGGTGGAGTGGACATCACCACCCCAGAATCCTCAGGATTGGGGAATGAACTATGAACTAAAGTAGACTTACTGGTATTCTACTATAGACTTATTGTGATTCTAGCAATGGAAGAAATTACATCATTGATGTGGAGGCAGTGGCCACTGGAGGTTCTGAGGGCAGGGAGAGGGGAAAACAGGTGTAATATGGAGGCATTTTTGGGACTTGGGAATTGTCCTCAAAGACATTGAATGACAGACACAGGCCATTAGAAATCTTGCCATAACTTACAGAATTAAGTGGGAGAAAGTGTAAACTACAATGTAAACTTTAATCCACACTTAGTGGCAATGCTCCAAAATGTATTCATCAATTGCAATGAAAGTACCACACTAATGAAGGATGTTTTTAATGTGGGAAAATGTGGGAGGTGTGTGGAGGAGGGCATATGGGAATACCCTATATTTTTAAAGTGACATTTGTATAATCTAAATATCTTAAAAAAAAATAAAAGAAACAATCAAACAAACAAACAAACAAACAAAACTAACATCCTTCATTAGTGTGGTACATTTGCCTCAATTGATGAACACATCTTGGAGCATTGCCACTAAGCGATGATTATAGTTTACATTGTAGTTTACATTCTCTCCCGCACATTTTTGCAAGTTATTACAAGATTTACAATGGTCTGTATCTGTCATTGCAATGTCACTCTGGATAATTCCCAAGTCCCAAAAATGGCTCCAAATTACACCTATTTTTCCCTCATCCTCCCCTCAGAACCTCCAGTGGCCACTGCCTCCACATCCATGATAAATGTTCTTCCATTGCTAGGATCACAATAAGTCTACAGTAGAACAACTGTGAGCCTACTCTAGTCCATTGCCCATTCCCCAATCCTGAGGATTATGTGATGGTGATGCCCACTCCACCTCTAACTGAGAGAGGGCTTAGATCCCATGGAGCAGTTGGATGGGCCTTTCTTGCTTGCAGTTGTGGACTCTCAGTTCGTTGAGATGGTAGTTGTCAGTCATCATCTCCTTGTTAGTTGTCCTGGGTGAGTCCACCCAGTTGTCCTGGGTGAGCCCAGTTCATTGGACATTAGCTCTTAAGGTGTTGTTTTCCTCCACTGCCTCTAGTGCACTGAGAGCAAGGATAACATATGATTTCTTTGCATACTCATTGCCTAATGTAGTGACTGGCAAATGGTGGGCACTTGAAAATTATATGTTGAATTATATGTCTTTGTATAAATAGAGGGACTCAAGGATTAATGAATTCGGTGCTAGCAAAAGTATTACTTTCATCCTGTATAAGGTAGGCACACTCCATTTCAATATTCTAGTATATTTCTTTTTATTGGCATTTGTTGTGGGCATTGATTAAAGAGCATTACACATAGTTGAAAAATGTTCTGAAATGTTTTAGAGACTAGATCCATGAACTGTTTATTGCAAATAAGTTTAGTAGGTATGTTTTCATCAGCTCTTTTGCAGTAGTGCCTTAAGATGATTCGGTAGGTGGTGTAGGAGAATAAGTGATGGTGTAGTGAGTAAGGGAAGAAGCTATTTTTCTGAGCTTGACTGAAGCTGAGAATGCAGAGAATGGATAGAGGTTACCTCCAAGGTGTTCTTCTTTTCTCTCTATCAGCTATGGTGGGAATAATTCCAACCAAGAATTTGCTGTGTGCAAAGAATACTTACCATACCTTAGAAAGGCATCCTAATCTCTTACCAGGAAAACAAAATGTAGTTGCTTGACTGAATGCCAGTTGATTTTGACTGTTATATTCTTAAGAATTATTTGTTTTCTGAATATCTACAATCCTGTGTGTAGTGCTGCTGGAAATTCAAAGATAGGTTAAATAGTTTCTGCCCTCAAAAAACTTATAATAACTACAAAGCAGTTTGGCATAAGAAACCTGAATTTTGAGAGATACAAAATGCTTAAGAATACAGTACATGGGAACTGTTTCCATAAGGACTTCTCAAGGAGGTCTTGTGGAAGAAGGGACATTTGAACCAGACTGTGGAAGATAAGTTGGCTATAGAAATTTGAAGACTGAGGAGGTAATTTAAGGCAGAAATAGAGAATGGACACAGACATAGAGATGGTGAATGATGAAACAAGTCCAGAAAGTGTTTTCTGTTATCCAATTAACCGTGTATTTTGGGTAGGGACATAGTGGAAGATCAGACTGGAGGTTTATTAGATTTATATTGTTTAAGATCTTAAATGCCAGCCCAAGTTCATACTTATTTTTGCAGAAAATAGGAAGTCATTAAAGTTATAAGTGGAGAAAATTTTATCTTAACAACAAGTACCAGAGTTTTTCTCAGGGCAAGAAATGTCTGTTATTGGAAAAAATATCTTGACTTATGCGTCAGGGTGGCATAATGAACATATGCCAGAGATTTTACCTCCCACACCAAAGATAGAGGAACACTGAATGTCAGTACTGGGAGAAAGGGAGGAGTTGGGAGTTGCCAACTAGTAAAATCGTGCAAAATCCCCCCCTGCCCCTTTTAAAGAAAAGAATAGAAACAGTGGTTTTTTGTTGAAACTATATTATTTTAATTCTTTATATTAAGAATATAAGATTGAGAGTAACATTTTTAGTAATATATTGGTAGAATCCAACTGATGCTAGGAAAAGAGTAAAATACTAAGGTAAAGCAAGGGAAGCATATATGAAAAACACAGAATAAGTTGGAAAAATCAATTGAAGTGCATCCATAATCACAATATATGTAAATTACTAAAGTCACTCACTGAAGGATTGAATTTAAAAACTAATATAGAAAAAAGTTATGCTATATGCTGTTTACATACATCAAACCATAAAAATTTAACACAGAAATGTTGCAAATAAAGATATTTTGAATAAAGCACAGTTCATGATTGTTTTTGTTCCCAGAACCCTTATACTCTTAAAAATTATTGAAAATTCTTCACTCCTAGATCTCTCTTTTCTTATAAGTTTTTTATTTATTATTATTGAAACAATGAAAATGCTCTAATGAAGATTGAGGTGATGAATGCCCAAATATGTGATTATACCAAATACCATTGATTGTACACTTTGGGTGAATTGCATGCTTCATTAATAAGTATCAATAAAATTGATTTGTTATAAAAAAAATAAAACACACACACAAAATTATTGAAGACCAAAATGAACTTTTTGTTTATGTGAATTATATCTATTAATATAACCTTATTAAAGTTTAAACAGAAATCGAAACAATTGTTTATTAAGTACTTTTAAAATAACAATAAACTCATTATATGTTGATATAAAAATAATGTTGGAAAATAACTATGTTTTCCAAAATAAAAAATATATCAATGTGAAGAATCCCATTGATTTACATTTTTGCAAATCTTTACTATCTTGGTTAACAGAGGATGGCCTAGATTCTAATATCTCTGTCTACATTGACTCTCGTCATATGTCATGTAGTTTCTGTAAAATTCCACTATCACTCATGAGAGATTTACAGTGAAAAGACACAGGACTCATTTTAATATTATTATAAAAATAGTTTTGCCCTCACAGACCCTCTGAAAGGGTTCATTGAGGATTGCTAACTTTAAGAAAACTGAAGAGAAATAAAAATATCAGGTAAAATAAAATTTAATCTGAAAAACATTAAAAAGGTCAAAAGTATGAGCATTTTTTTCATAAAAGAAGCAATCCACCAAGAGGATAAAATCATTACAAATGTTTATAGACCTAACATAAAGCAAAATTTGACAACTACAGAAAATTACTTAGAATGTCAAAATAGATTATAATCTCACAGAATCAGCAGATAAGTAATTATTGATATAAATGTTTTAAGTAATACAATTGTTAAGTTTGAGCTAATAGATTCAAGTGGAAATTTGCAAGGCCAAAACAGAGCACACATTATTTTAAAACACACATAAAAAATTTGTTATATTTATAAAACATTTGCAAAACTAGATAAAATTGACAATTTTATAGAAAATTGTACATTACCAAAATTGATCAATATGTTTTTAAAAAATACAAAAAATGATTCTATATCAGCCAATAAAGGGACCCTTAACACATTTAAAATATAAGCATTTTATAGTTCACATTTTTTGAACATGATGCTTTAAAATTTTTTTTTTTTTCCACCAGTTGGATAAATTATGAAATTTATTTTTATTTCACCTTTTAAAAGCCAGAACATCATAAATTTCACTTTCTGGAAAGTCATCTTATTAGAAATACATGAAGTGCACTTAATAAAAGAAAATAAGTCAAGTTATCTGTACCACCAGCGAGATGGACATGCTCTAATGAGTTCCCTCAAATAAAGGTTCTGTCAAATTTTCCTCCAAACTTTTACAAAGATAATCTCAACTCCAGGAATTTTGAGTGAACTTTCCCCAGAAATTACAGTGAAGAAGCTGACCTTAACATTTGGGTCCTCCCAAGCAACAGCACATTAGAAAACAATTGCCCCAAACGGGCCTGTCTTGGCTGGTGACAAGGCACTGCAGCTAGTTACGGGCCGGCAGGGAGAGGCCCACAGCAGCAGTACAGGCCCAAAGCACTCCACCGCTTGACCCTCAGCCACTGACCAGAAAAATTTCCATATTTTAACAATGTTGGACATGAAAAACCAGACCTAATTTCCATATGCCTTCTGGTTGATCAGAGATTCTGCTTCTACAGTTAGGCTGACAGCTTTTTAGCCTTACATTTATTAGTGTTCGTGAAATATCTTTAACTTCAAATGTCCTGATCTATTTACCAAGGCAAGTTTCCAGGAGGCCACTTTTGTTAACAACTGCTCATCAGGAGATGTGTTTTGCCTTTATGAATAGTCTGTCTTATCATGTGAGACAACTGGGTGTGAAAGCAGATCTCCTATAACTTCTCTTTGCATTTAGAAAGGTTTCAAACCCATTTACAGGTTGAAATCAGGTTCATAAGGAAACCATTTGTGACAGAAAAACAATACTAAGTTTAATCTAAGTTACCAAATAGAAGATAAAAGAATCAGTATCTGCTGGAGTCTCCAAGTTTCTTCCTTCTTACTCATTTGAGGACCCTTTTCATACTTTAAGGAAAAGAATGTAAGCAAGCCCCAAATAAAGAGGTATAACAGACATTCAAAATACCTCATTAGCTTGAAAATCAGAAGCAAAAAGCTATGGCCCTCCTACTGCTTAGCTGTACCTCCTCCCCACTTATGGATATGAGTTTTTAACTTCCCTAACCTAGAAACATCTACCTTCACTAAAAATATATGGTTACACCTTATCCTTAAAAGGCACACCATGCAGGCATTTAAGACTGAACCAGTTAATTTTAAGAGTGTGTAGGAGACTAAGACTAATCCAAATTTCCTGCATCAGACCATGCTAAACCCAAAACATTCACCCCAACAGTACTTCTGAAATGCTCCCTAGGATGGTAACCCCAGCTTCCGGCAGCTGCAGCCACTGATGAACTAATTAGAAGTGCCATGGCACACCAGGAGCTTCATCACAGACTAATGTACCCCTGCCAGAGCTCACCTATCTCAGGGACTAGGGAAGGAGACATTTGTCTCATTTGTGCTAGTCATGACCCAGAAAAGATCCTGGCTGCCCTGGAGGACCTGACAGATGAACACTGGATGGGAGAAACAAGTGTGAAACAAGAACAGATGGAGAAGCTGGATTCTCTTCCATAGCAGCTCTAGGAAGTAGATGAGGACCAATAAAAGATTAGACCATGTGACAAACAAGGTCAACAGTAGGGGAAGACAGCTTTCGCAAGAGCCCAAAGAAAAAAAGAGGGCTCTGAGCTGGGGACCCTATTCCCCTGTCCCTAATGCCATGACTCAATCCCAGGTCTGTTGTACATTTAAAGTGTTTATGAGTCAGATGTTTCACGTTTAACGTGTATTGGAAGCTCTGGAACACGAGACAGACGGCAGAGACTGTGCTCACTGATTGATTATGGAGCGCTGCAACACCTGATTCATCATGTCCTCTTCATCCACATCATAATCCACAAAAGTGTCATAAGAAAACTGGTGCCGGCGCTGGATGTGCTCTATGAAGTTGGCGCTGCGGTAGTTGGGGTCTCCCCAGGGCATCGAGGCACAGATGGGACAAACCACAGATTTGGTATCTGTACTATGGAATAATTTGCAGTGTTCCACAAGTCCTTCCTGATCAAAGTTCTTCTCGGGACAGTAAGGGCAAGGAAAGGTATAACGGTTTGGGACATTCCTTGGCTGAAGGGAAGCATCCTTCGTGGTGGCCTTCACACCTTCCATGATGTAATACTGGTATTTGGAACATGTAGCCACGTGGGCCCGGATCTTGGATAGGAAGAAATTTTTAGGACAGCCATGGCAAGAAGTCTCTGTGCTCTCAATCTGCCGCTCGAGCTCCGTGGCTCGGACGCCAGGTGCCAGAGCGCTGCGACACACCCCACAGACAGGTTTCTTCGGCTTCAGACATGCCTGCAGGCATGCAGAGCAAAAGCTGTAAAACTGCTGCCAACCCTCCTCCCTCCCAGGATTGACGTGTCCGCAGGGCACCTGCACCGGCTTCTCGTACACCTTCAAGCACACGGGACAGGTGAAGCGGCCCAGGGGGTCGGCCTCCGCCGCCGCCGACGCGGGGCCCGCCAGCTGCGCACCGCTCTCACGGTCCTGCTGCTGCGCCGCCATCTTGCTGCACCAGTGCCTAAAATTAAGTATCAACGACGATATGGTAGTGACAAAATTCCCTTGTATTTGAAAGCTTAAAAACAGACTTCTCACTAGTGCCCAGTTTAAATAGAAAATCCTAAGAAAAATTATGTAATCCTATATCACTTTAGAGTAAAATTATTGTTTTAAACACACTTCTTAGAAAGCAAAAGGCTCCGATGATAAGTAAGCTAAATAATCAGCTCAAGAATTGGGTGGGGTCAAGAATAAATATAAATAAATAGAAAGAAGAAAATAAGGATAAAAATTGGAAATTAATGAACTTGAAAACAAACTAAAAAGCAAATATGAATAGAAGCAAAAACCTTTTTTTAAAAAAAAAATGAGAGAAAACACGAGCAAGACTGCTAAAGAAAGAAAGTGAGCCAACACAAACAATAATATGAATAAAAAGGACTATATAGGCAAAATAGAGTAAAAATTTAAAACTAAGAGAATGTTATGAGCACCTTTATGTTTATACATGTGAAAAACCAGATGAGATTGACAATTTTTAGAAACAAGTAACTTAAAGTTGATGAATGTTTTTTAAAAAATGGATGGACAAAAACCATGTAGGAATTGAATCACTACCAAAAATTCTCTCCATAAGGTGCTGCCAAGTCCAATGATTTTATAGTTTAGTTTTAGTAGAATTTCAGGAATAGAAATTCCTTATCATATGCAAATTGTTTTCTCGATTAGAAATGAAAGGAGAGCTACAAAAGTCAGTTTTGCAGTATAGTGTAACCTTGATAACCAAATTAGACAAACAAAATCATAGGCCAATTTCACTTAATAAAAATCCTAAATAAGATGTTAAAAATTAAATTCAAGCATATGTTAACACATACGCACAGATTCATACATACATATAAACACACCCATATTACTTAAAAGTCTACAGCCTAGAAGTACATTTATGATTTATTATCAAAAAAATCTATGATATAATTCACCACATTAACAGACTAAGGGAGAAAAACACATGATCATATTAATAGATGAAGAAGCTACGAATCTGGTTAAATTCAACACTTACTCATGACAAAAACACTTGGCAGACTAAAGCTGTAAGGAAAATTCTTTAGCCTTGTAAAAAGTAACAACTGACAACCTACAGTAAAAGTCACACTTTCTAGAGAAACTGGAGAAGTTTTTCTATTACAACTAGGAATGAGAAAAGATTACATCTTTACTGGAGCAAATTTCATCACATAAGGGAAAAAAGAGGTAAAGATATGAAAGAAATGGACAAAATTGCTATCATCTTTACATGATACCATCTATGTAGAAAATACATCTTTAGAAATTACAAGAGAATTCAGGAGATGAACAGCAGCAAAATCAACGTAGAATATTTTAAAAAATAGCTCTTCTTTTATATCCATTATGTGCTCACCACTCTTTCTCTCCTTTTTGGATTAACACAGAGAACCCTATTTCCTTAGCTTCCTTGTAGTTAAGTAGAGATCTTTCAGGTGTTATTTCCCCAGAAATCCTTTCCAGAAGTAAAACTTGTTCTAGTTTTGAATGATAATTGCCACGCTCTACTCAAAATCCCTACACTTCCTTGATGAAGGTCATCTCAAATAACCTGGCTCATCCCTTTCAGAACAATTTTTTCTTGGGAGGCTCTTCAGCCCCATGCAACAGAAATTTTTTAGGAACTTTGTTGGGTCCCACCAATTAATGCCCAGACATATCTAAACCCCAGAGTTTAGTAAATGTGATACTGACCCATTTCAACATTTCCACTTAAGTAGAGTTAAAGATGCCAAATAAAAGCAAGAAACTGATAGTTAACCTGGCTGTTCACATTAAGAATCACTCCAATATAAACACTTGTACATTTGCATGTAAAAATCTACTGTGAGTTCAAGCATTTGGCATGCCCACAAATGACAAACACATGTTCAACATTAGCAGATATACGTGGTCATAGCACAATGTAAACCACAAACAAAGGTTTATTTTTAAAATATATGTATACTATTTAGAACTGGCGCATTTTGTTTCTCACCTAATTCTACTTCTAATTTGTAGCTTGCCTTAATGTATCCTGTAGTTTTTCAAGATGTTAGCTCATACAAGTTACTTGAGTTTCCTTGGACAGTCAATGCAGAGTCAAAAATTGTTTGCTGCAATCACTGCAGAAGAGACAGCTACTCGTTTTTAAAGATGCTTACCATGGCTATATTTGAAACACTTGTGATGAGACCATTAGCTATTATGGTAGGTAGAATGCTAAAGATGTTCCCCCAAGATTTCCATCTCCTGGCTATTTAATTAAACACTAATCTAGAAACTGCATCAAAGGGACTTTGTAGACATAATTAAGGTTACTAATCAGCTGACTTTAAGATAGGGAAAGTATCCTGGATTATCTGGGTGTGTCCACTGTCATCATGTGGGACCTTAAAAGCAGAAGAGCAAAGTCAGATGTACGGAAGGGGAATCAGAGAGATTCCAAGCTTGAGAAGGATTTGATGCAGAGTGGCTAGCTCTGAGATGGAGGAGCCCATGCAAGGACTGGAGAGGGGCCCCTAGGAGTAAAGGGTGCCCCCAGCTGATGGCCAGCAGGGAAATGAGACCTCAGTTCTAAAACTGCAAGGAAATGGATTCTGACAACAAACTGAATGAACTTGGAAGCAGATTCTTCTCAGAGCCTCTTGATAAGAAACCTGGCCACTGACACCTTGATTATGGTCTGGTGGGACCCAGAGCAGGAAAAACAGCCAAGTCAACCCAGATTTCTGACCCTGACCTATCACACCATGAAATAATGAATGGGTGTTATTTTAAGTCACATGTGTGTTAATTTGTTGTAGCAGCAATAGGAAACTAATACAGCTACCAGCATGACAGCACTTTGAGACAGAGTGAGAAAAAGTCACTA
>JAQZBX010005313.1:42939-56977 GCA_029593785.1 Cabassous unicinctus
ATATGAAAACCCAGATGCACAAAAGATAATTTGGAGAAAAGGTTTTGTTTTTTTTTTGGGGGGGGGAGGGTGGGGCAAGGTTTTGGTAAGTTTTCTTTTTCAAGATATCTATTTGCTTTCATTCAGAATCACCTTGGAGTCCTTGTGCCACATAATAGCCTTAATGCATTTAATATGATTCCCCTTTAAAAGTTTAAATTTGTGCACAGTTAAAAAACACGTATATTGAATAAGATTAGCGAGTTTGCAGTATATTTAGTTCCAACGTTTCATTGAATTTCTAAATTATTTGCCTTTTGATAATTAGTTGCTTATTAGCAACAATTTCAGAAAACAAATTGCAAAAGAAGAAAGCAAATCCAGCAATTTTACTGATTGTTGAATGGTGTAGCACTATACCTGGACTTATTGGTTAAAATAAAGTTCATATATCCATGCCTTTAATTTTTCTAAATGATAAATTATCTGCTTTATCTATATTTTTCAAAAGTTTGAACTATTTATGAATTATTTTATTGCATAAACAGATTTGATATCCGGCATAACTTTTCTGATAAAAATGCTAATAAAGGGTTTTTTTTTTTGTCCAAATAACTATTTCAGTTAGATGCAAACGCTTGTCACTAATAATTATGTGTGCAGACTCTTTCGATTGTGTTGGACTACTTCAGGGACCAATTGGCATAGTTGTTTTTTCACCTGTGGGGTAAATAGCACCTTCTGACTTTCTCCATGTCCTGTACCTCCAAAGGATATAAAACCTGATGTTCTTGGAAGCTTTGTCTACTGACTATGTCCTCGTATAACTTGAATTTGCTGGGTTTCATTGAAGAGGTGGTCTGACTCCGAGCAGATCTCTCTGAGTTAAAGAAAGCTAACTGGGCACTAAGAAAGGTCATGTTCTTTTGAGACTGAAAGCATTCCATTTGGTTTGCTCATGTTCAAATGATCTAAAAGAGTTAATAGTCTAAAACAAGGAATGCCATTGAAAAATAACAAAAGCTTTGTATTTATTTGAGAAGAAATAAATTAAAATTATATTTTCCTAGTATATACAGAAACTTTTTAAAGTAAATTCTATCTAGGACAGCTATGTTGACATCAATTACTTTTAAAGTGTAAGTACATCAGATTTTACCATAATTTGAAATAAATGTGAATGAATCATTGATTCAAATAAAAATGTATAGCTTTGCTTTGCATAATAAAACCTTACTTAGAAAAATTAGTGTGTATTCTCTGCCTAAAAGATGAGAGGTGGGAAGCTTTTTGGAAATAATATGATAAAGCAGATTGACGAAAAATTGTCTTTTAACATTAATTATGCCTCCTATTTCCTTCTTTTTTTCTTCAAAGGAATTCAATAGCTATTTCAGGAAGTATCTTACTAAAATGTCCATATGAGAATTGTAAAGGAAGACGATTATTTACCTTATTTTAAAGATAGAGAAACTCTGACACTGGCAACTATCTACATAAAATATATAAAAGATATTTTGGGGGGCCCACTCTTAGGAGAGAACTCTTTGTCCAATTGTAAATTCTAGCCTGTTTCTACATGGAATGACCTAATTAAATCTCATCAAATGTTCTCATTTGACCAGTCAACGTGCCCTCCCTGTACTGTTCTCTGTTTACTTCCAATTTAAAGTGGTGTCAAGCTCTCCCTGGCTGATGACACAGATATTTCTGCACTTACTCTTGATGCCTGAAGTCATTGAGATGAAGTTTCTATTCTGTCCTTCCGTTTCCTTGATCAGCTGTGGATGCTGGTTCTAATTATCATAGAGGTCCTCCATCTTCATCCACACCAGAAGTCCATGCCTAGGTAATGCAAGTATTTTTCAACTCTTTGTCCAAGTTTGATTGCCTTCTTTTTCCTTCTTTCTTTGAGAAAAATGGAGGCCGTCTGCTAACCCTATGGATTTCTGAATGACCTAGTATGATTTGGGACTAAAATAAGAGTTTCTTGGGTGCTGAAGACTTCTTGAATTTCTGGGACAGAAACTGGACTGCTTGTTGTTATAAAGAGGTACAGCCAGATGTGGATAGTTGATGGATTGGATCAAGGTGTCAAGAATCTTAGACTATGGAAATTTACTGTGGAACATTAAAGCACTATACAATTTATTAATGAAGGCAGGAGCTGCTATAGTCCATAACAAAAGGGTCAGACCATTATCCAGTCAAGCAGACACATGGAATACTCGGGAAGGATTAGTCCTTCCTTTTCTTCATGTTCAAGTGGCATAGTCCAACCCATAAAGAGACTCCTGCTTGGCTCAGATTAATTAGAGTCTTCTCTGCACTCTATTTTGCTCCTAAGCTCCACTAGGGCATGAGATTTAGCCTTACTCTCTCCAAGTGCAATAATTGCTGCCCTTGTTTGTTAGGAAACCTTACTTCTGGATCTTCTCCCTTTCACCTTCCCATAGTTCCTATAGCCCAGTTTCTTTCATTTGGCTTCTAACATATGCATTCTCTGCTCTGTATAATGGCAACTGCTGAAGTGGGACAGTGGGAGATGAGAGATGGGAGGAGGTGAATCTGAGACGGAAACGTTCAGATTATGAAGGATAAAGAGCAGAAGAAGGCTTTGGGATGGTCTAATGTCAGAACAATATCTAAAGGCAATCTGATCTTTAATCCTGAGAAAATAAACACCAGGCTCACCTTATTATAAAAAAGAAGCATGTCTATGGAGCATATTTCCTGGCATTAGGAGCTGGGATTTGATTTGGGGCATGATCCTAGTGGGCATTAAGAAAGAAAAGGAAAATTGTGCCACCATTTTTGCAGGTAGTTTGCATAAATTTGCATTGTTTACATTACATATTAACATAAATATTTCTAAATAGGCCATATAATTGTATGCATACTCTACTGTCTGAATAATTAAGAACAAAGTGTTATACTAGTTTGATTAAAAAACATAAAATAAAAGAGCTGACACCTGCCTCATACTATCTCTCACTCCACATTGCCATATTACCTGTTACTGTGAAGCTCAGACTCTGACTCATGCTAATAATGTGTTTCCTGAGTCTTACCATCTAACATCTGTTCACGAAATCCTCTTGTTCCTAATTACAACCACAACTGGAGACATGATCCCTTGGTTAACCGGAAAAGAAATTCTACAAGCTTTGGTCAGGCTGTCTTGGGCCAGAGAGTGACCATTCATGATATTTGTAGATCACTAAAATGACCAATTAGCACTTAAATGGCCATTCATATGTAAGACATTTTGACAATCAAAAGGGAATATAGAGAGGTATATATGTATATATACTTGAATATATATACACCTAAATGCATATTGTATAAAATCTATTATAGTATCATCATGCCCTTCCACGAGGAGCAGCACTTTCAGAGTTTAGAAAAATCTAGCTGGATGTAATCAGACCAGTTAGAACTGGTAATCAGTAGAAAGCCATATTTTATAACTGAGAGGATGCTGAAAACTGAGAAATATGGCAGGCTACATTATACAAGATTGATTCAAATCATAACTCTGTTCTGCTTTATTAGCATTGCCTCAAAAAGATAGAGCCTAAAAGTACATATAGTAAAAAATACTGTGGTGGCTTGGAGCTATGTAATCCCCCCAAAAAGATGTTCTTTAACTTTATCTATTCCTGTGGGTGTGAACTCTTGTAAATCTGACCTTTGGATGAGTTTACTTATGGTTAAGGTGTGGCCTAGGTGCATCAAGATGGGTCTTAATCTTAATCCTATTAATGAAGGCTTTATAGGAAAGATCAGAGAGAGAGAGAGAGAGAGAGAGAGAGAGAGAGAGAGAGACAAAGCCAGCAGGGTCAGCCAGAAACTGAACGTCAGTGGAAACCCGAAGAGGAGAGAGAAGCCAGGAGAGGCCACCATGTGCATTGCCAGGTGGCAGAAAAGCCAAGGATCGCTAGTAGCCAGCCCAGAACACAACAGTCTTCTGGGAGAGAGCATTGCCTTGATGAGGCCTTGATTTTGAACTTCTAGTCTAAAAACCGTGAACCAATAAATTCCCACTGTTTAAGCCAACCCATTGCAAGGTATTTGCTTTAGCAACGAGGGAAGCAAAACAGTGCTCAATGCCATTTTCCATTTGTAAAAAGTAAAATAAATATGGCTATGTAAAGAGAGGTAAAGGTTCAGAGTAATGTGAAAAGTTTGTTTTATGATGAAGTCCTTAAACTGAGATTGAGAGTAAATTGAAAGAATAGCAGAAATAGATTTCAGAACAATTATCCTTTTAAACCATACCCTAGGAATGGGAAAATAAATACAACTGTCAAGATATAGACAATTTCTCCTAGGAATAATTGTAAGAGTTGGCCATCATGATATATATTGCTTAATATTTTTATGGCTTGGTTATGATTAATCCCTATGGTAACTTGACTGCTTTATTTATAATAATTGCTATGGTCTTATTAACATTAATATTAATTACTATTTGGTGAACTATGCCAGATTTATCATCCTTACATTAGATGGGGAAGAAGAAAGAATGACACTTACTAGAGAGAATTCAAGTTTCTGCAGTGTCTATGCATCTTTTTGGAAAGCCACCATGTCTTTCCTGAGATTCTGACCCAAAACAAAAAAATAAAATAAAATAAAACCCATGTTCAGTCCTTGAACCAATAGGTGACAGTCCAAACATTTCACTCCCAGGAAGGCACAGACAACATTCCTTCCGGGTTGGGCACTGAACAGCTAGACTGGATGTCAACCCTAAGCAACGAAACTGGGGCTTACTGGATGAATATTAGTTCAGCAAGTGGCACTGCTCATTTTGTTCCACTATTCTATTGTCTTCAAAGCAAATGAAAAAGAAATTAAGGTCAGATTCTGCCCTTAGAAGCCTGTTGATGGAAGTTAGGGTCAGGGTAAAACTCTAAAAACATTGCCTTTGTCTTCACATAGTGGAGGGTAGAATTTGGCACCAAGATGCCTAACTCCCTATTTATGCACTATCAGCAGCTGTCTGCTACCAATCTTGATGAATATTTGATGTAGCAGTATTCATAAACAAGGCAAATTTCCAACATGCAAAATGCTTCTTGTTTCACAAATTCCAAAAATAAATTAAATAAGAAAACTTAAAAGAGATTAAAGTTTTGGATAGCAAAGTAGTTTATATTAGAAGCAGAGAATATTATAAAATTCTGTGCCAGCTCTTAATAATAGGAGAGCACACACATGCACACACACACAACCAAATGGATCTGTATTCTCCTTTGTTAAGTTCCATGTATCACATACATTCTCATATTTGATTAAGAAAGATGCTAATATTCCTCCAAATTTTCAATAAACAGATGAAAGGGAATCTTACAAAGACCTGTGATTAGGATATTGCAACATATATTGCCATTTAATAGATCTATATCTACATCCATATCCATATTTATATCTATCTATATGTTAAAATTGAAGTTTATTGTTGCAACTCTCAATGAGTGCATTGATAGGACATGGGGATGAGTTTGCACCACATTATTTCTACTTTCCTCTTGCTCCATTGTGAGACCACGTGCAGACCAGGTCTTGCAGCCTAGGCATAGAACTACTGGCCAATGAGAAAAATTTACTGATTACTGTCACTTCATTTCTAACCAATAAAAAGAAACCTCTAGAGACAGATATTATTCTGATAGGTCCTTGTTTTATTTGTCCAGCACATCTTGCATGGAAGTCTTGCCCCTCACCTGATCAGATCCTCTAAAATCTTCCCATTGCACTGAGAGTAAAAGCCATGTCTCTACAATGCCTTAAGGACCTACATGATCTGGCCCTACATGATCCTACCTATCACCAGACTGATTTTTCTGAAACCATATCCGATTCTTTCTCTTCCTTGCTTATAATACTTCAATAGATATTCATTGGATACGGAATAAACTCAAAACTCCTAAACAAAATATATGTGTGTGTGTGTGTGTGTTTGTGTGTGTGTATAGTGATCAATGCAATATCCATACTCTTCTCCCAAGCCTCTCTAATACACAACCTAATCTCTTTCTGTACCAAGCGGCATAAAAAAACAAAAACTTCTGGTAAAGGTAACCATGTGGGTAATTATAAATGCCAGTATTATTGTATTGAATTTTTTTATATTTAAGTCCACCTCTTAGAGGTGCTAGAATGCAATTGCATAAAAATAATAATAAATCTGTGGTTTTGGACATACAAAGTGGATAATTTGTAGCAAATATGATAAAAAGTGGAGGAATGGAAGAGTACAGGAACAGTGCATTTGTATGCTATTGTTGCACTCTGTGAATGCCTCATTTAAACATCTTGCAGATTGTCCCTTGACAATTGTTCACAATTTGTGGTGAGGTATCACAGTTTGAAGTTCTTTTATCAGTCAAAAAAGAAAAAAAGATTGTGTTCTTAAACTAATCCATTCCTGTGGGTGTGGGTCCCTTTGATCACATTAAATTCAGTTAAGGGGGCTTGATTAGATTACTTGATAAGATCAATTTAGGGCTTTTGATTAGACCATGTCAGGGAGGTGTGAGCCAACTAGGGTCTCTGCCCTCTTGCTGGGTCTGATATAAATGGAGACACACACACACATACAAAGGGAGCTCTGCCATTTTTGATCCTGCCATGTAAGAGAGGATTCGAGGATAGCTAGCAGCCAAAGCCTAAACACAAAACCCCCAAGAGGCTGGGCCTATGGAGCAGCCCAAGGCTGAAGAGACGCGCTCTGGGAGCCTGACTCTGGGACATTGTGAACCTTAAGGGGAAGACAGAGACCTCGGCAGAAATTGCCCTCCATCTTGTTTCAACATGTGGCACCCCACCACGGTCACCAGCAGCTGACTTTGGTGTGAAAACATCCCTGATGCTGCCTTGATTTGGACATTTCACGGCCTCAGAACTGTAAGCTTTTCCTTAAAAGAAAATTCCCATTATAAAACCCAACCCATTTCTGGTACTTTGCATCAGCAGCCCTGTGGCAAACTGAGACATGGGGGGATGTTATCTTCATTTGAGTCAAAATGCTATTGATTCTTCCTTCACAATGGCTCTGAGTTATATCTCTTTGTCTCTAGTTCCAAAATGATTGCCAGGCCCTTATCACCTCGATCCCATGTCCAGTTTCTCTAATTAATGCTGCATACCATTGCCAAATGAATCTCCAGTTTTGTGATCTTTCTTGTTTGCTCCATTTCCTAAAATAGTCTTCCATTGTTGGTTACATCAAATATAAACTCTTTTTTCTTAAACTTAAGTTTTTAAATATTAGATATCATCTACCCAAACCAATTTATTTCCCACCAAACTTCTGAGTAGATTTTCTAGTCCCATCCCACATCCCATACTCACTTCAGTCTTTCTTCCTGTTTTCATGCTTTTTGCTCATCCTACAATAATCCTTCTGTTCTCTTTTAAATTATATCCAGTGGCCTACAAAGTTCTACATGATCTGACCACCTTTATCTCCTTAATACCATTTCCTCTTACTCTCCCCACCTCAGACTCTACTCCAGACATACTGGCCTACTTACTATTCCTTTAACATGACAAACATATTCCTACTGAACGACCTTTCCACTGGTTATTCTCTCTGCCTGAAGTGTTCTTCCCCCAGATATTCCCATAGGTAGGTAGTTTCTTCCCATAGTTACCTTCTCAATGAGACCTATAATGACTACCCTTTAAAAACTTTCAACCTGCTTCTTTTGCTGCACCTGAACTCTTGATTGTCTTTATGCTACTCTGTTTTTTCTTTTTCCATAGGATTTATCACCTTCTACAGGACTATATTGTTGAATTAGTTATTATGTCTATTTTTTATTATCTGTGTGTCTTCCCTAGGAATACAAGCTATAGATTTACAGGGATCTTTGCTTTGTTCTAATATATCCCAAATGGAAGAGCAGTGCCTTGAGCATAATAGGTGTCCAATAAATATTTTTGGAATAACTAAATTCATTTTGTAGTTATAGTCTAATTCTCTTTCCTCAGAAAAATACAGGTAATATTGGATGGGCACATCTCATTGAGGGTGAGGCATTAACAAGCCCACTTGGACTACTGACCTAAGTCATATTCTCTTACATCAACTTAATTAGTCAAAAGGTGATATTTTGACCTCTGTCTGCTTGACTTCTGTGTTTGTCAATTGGTTTTGACAGGCAGGAAAAAAGGAACATTTATTGACCTTCTCAATCATCAGCACATGCTCCCAAGTGCAGTGTGCAGAGTAGAGAAGTAAATCCACCAAATATTTAGAATATTGTAAAACAAAAGTATATAAAAAGTGCCAAGAGAGTCAAAATGAGGCTAAAGGTAGCTCATCTAGAAAAAGTAAGGAAAGATTTTACAGAGGAGGTGAAATTTGATACCAGAATGATGACTAGAAATTCTTCAGACAGAAAGGGTAACATAGGATGCAGAGGCTTAAAACACACACACACACACACACACACACACACACACACACACACCACAAGGCATCTTCAGAGAACATGGAAAACTTTGTTGTGACTGAAGATCAAGAAAAGTGGGATTGGCCTGAGGCAAGATGAAGCAGAATAGGTGGGCACAAGGAATGTTGAAGCATTTTAAAATAAGAAACGAGGTTAAGTTTATATTCTAGAAAGAAAACTAAGGCAGCAATGGGTTATGGTACAGAGAAAATGTAAGGGAGGCTAGTCTAGGAGAGGTCGTACGGCATTTGCTGAGGATATTTTCTTTAAAGTGGTGACAGTGGTCATGTCAGAGGTAGTGACACATCAGGGACTTAGGATTATTTATTTGGTTTCATTCCTTACAAACCAATGGGCAGAGAAAGCAGGGTGAGGGAAACTCTCTTTTTAATTAAAGAAGTTGTAGTTTTACAGAAAAATCATGTAAAAAAAATGTTCCCATATACCCCCCAATTATTAACACTTTGCATTATTTAAGTACCTTTGTTACAATTGATGAAAGAATGTTAAAATTGTACTATTAACTATAGTCCATCACTTACAATGGGATTCCCTGCTTGTGTTATACAGTCTTATGTATTATCTTTTAATTTTTATTCTAATAACATATATATGACCAAAAATGTCCTCTTTTAACCACATTTAAAATTCAGAGCTGTTAGTTATACTCATGATATTGTGTTACCATCACCACCATCCATTTCCAAAACTTTATAATCAACCTAAATAGGATCTCTACAAATTAAGCATTAACTCCTCATTAACTCTCAGCCCCTGGTAACCTATATTCTAGAATCTAAATCTATGAGTTTGCTTATTCTAATTATTTCATATCATTGAGATCATACAATATTTGTCATTTTGTGTCTGGTTTATTTCACTCAGTTGATGTCTTCATGTCTTCAAGGTTCATCCATGTTGTGCTATGAACCTGAACTTCACTCCTTTTTGATGTTGAATAATATTCCATCGCATGTATATATCATATTTCGTTTATCCATTCATTGGTTGATGGACACTTCGGTTGCTTCCACCTTTGGCAATTGTGGATAATGCCACTATGAATATCGATGTGCAAATATCTGTTTGAGTCCCTGTTTTCAAGTCTTTTGGGTATATAACTAGTAGAGGTATTGCTGGGTCATAGGGTAATGCTACACTTAGCTCTCTGAGGAACTGCCAAACTGTCTTCCACAGCAGGTGCACCATCAGTGAATGAGTGCTCCTATTTCTCCACAATCTCTCCAACACAATTTTCCACTTTTAAAATAGTAGCCATTCTAGTGGGTGTGAAATGGTATCTCATTGTGGTTTTGATTTGCATTTCCATGAGGTAAACTTTTAATGGAATGATCATTTTTAAAATTTTATTTGTGAAGATTTTTACTTACAAATATCTGTGAGTCCAAGATCACTGAAGTTTGGTCAGAAGTAAGATATGGCAGGTATCAAAACAGACAAAGTGCTCTTGTTACAGTAGGTATGATGAAAATAATTAAAAATTTTTTCTCTGGGATGAAACTGAGTGTTGTAATAAGACAGTATTTTTTGTCAAGAAAAAAATCTATGGTTTCCTATTTTTGCCATTTGAAGATGGTGGATTGTAGTGGGAGGGCAGAGTCAGATGCAATGAAGGCTCTCTATTTCACTAAGAAAATTAGCATGATTCTAGACAAGCTTCAAGATGATAATCCCTAAACCTCAAAATAGACCAAAGAAAGAAAAATAAAAGAAGAAAAACTTCTCAAGCTGCATGAAATGTACAGAGCATCAAGAGGTGTATTTGTCAGGTTCTCCAGGGAAACAGAACTGATAGGAGTCTGTCTGTCTCTCTCTCTCTTTCTCCCTTTCTGTCTCTGTCTCTCTATCTATAATGTAAATATTATGAGATTTATTATAGGATTTATTATAGGAATTTGTTCATGCAATTGTGGGCATGGGCAAGTCCTAATTGCATAGGCAGGGTGCAAGCTGGGGACTCCAATGAAGGTTTTGGATGAATTCCTCAAGAGAAGCTGGCTGGCTGAAGAAGAGATGGGAATTTCTTCCTTTTGTCTGCTAAAATCATCAGCTCTCCTTTTAAGGCCTTCGACTGATTGGATGAGACTTCTCTCGTTGTTAAGGCAATTTCCTCAATTGATTTTAGATGTAACAAACCATACATGAAATCAACTTACTGATGACTTAAATCCACGAAATGTCCTCACACTAACAATCAGGCCAGTGATTGCTTGACTAAACAACTTAAAAACATAACCTAGCCAAGTTGACTCATGAACTTAACCATAACAAGAGGTAAATTAACAGCAAAGACTCAAGAAAGCCTACTATAAACAGACCAAGCACACAATATAAAACAAATGGGAGAAAAGTTAAGTTAAAATTGCCGCTGGAAGACAGCAAGCATTGGTGAGGTGAGGGTTGGGAGTATATTTGGCATTCAAAGCGGAAAGGAAATGAAAGTGGAGAAAGGCATTATTGGGTAAAACTTTTAAAGCTGGGGAACTGGCCATCAGGTTGTCTAGTCAGAAAAATCATTTGTATACCTTATAAAATCCAATACTCCTTGCCAAAGTAATTGTGAATCTATTTTTACCTTCTCTTTGGGGCTATCAACCACTTAGCCATTTTGGCTTGGTAATAATCTTATAAGCCACATTAGTATTTAAAAAGATGAAGTGCTGTTCTTTGGCTGGCAATATTAATATCATTTTTGGAATAATGATCAGCATTCTTCCAAGGGTTCTGATAGGCTAGTATTGTTTTTTTTTTTTTTTAATTTGTATTGCTCTTTGCCTTTCAGGTAGTTTTTCTTTCTTTTATATGTAGTTTCTCCAAACTGGTAAATTTAATAAATTTGAATCTTTTCCCATTCACACGAATTAATTATTCTTATAAAGACTGTTGACCAAGTGACTATTTTAGTTATCTTTCAATACATGGGACTGCATGTATGTATGTATATACCAAACATTTCATCTGTAAATCAGTAAATTTTTCAGAAAAAAATCTGTTTCATTTATATATGAGTCCAATTGTTTCTTCTAATATATATGACTTTATTCCCACATTTAAATTTATGTTGGAACTTACTTTAGTGACCTGTAACTACTTCCAACTGCTCATTAATCAAATATCAAAATATTATCCCATATCTCAATATTTCAGAGGGATAATAGCTTCCCTTGGATGTGGTATTATTTTAATTTCATCATGAGATCATAAGCTGCTGAGTTAATTTTATTAAACCCTCATTTTATGAAAATAAAACCAATTCTAGAAAATAAATAGTTTGTAGGAGCTTCTTAGGATAACTCACAATATAACTTGTACCTTACTTTTTATTTCTGTTTTTTTTTTTTAAGATACACTGAGTTAGAAGCCAGACTAGATTCATAGTGCCTTTAAAATGAGAGCAAAGACTTCTAGATTATCTAGTCTTGCATTTTTCCCTATCAGAGTCTATAATATGTTATTCCCGAGAAATATTCCTTTTAAAAAGTGCATGGTTAAATGTGTCTGGAAATCACTGAATATTATATACTTCATATTGAAGACCCACAATGTTTATTTATATGTTAAGTATTATAAAAAGTTATGTTACAAAAATGCGTTTTTTCCTTTTGACCCACTGGTTCTCAAACCAACTGGACAGCAGAAAACTTTTCTCTTGGTACCTGTATATTAGTCAGCCAAATGGGTGCTGATGCAAAGTATCAGAAATCTGTTGGCTCTTATAAAGGGTATTCATTTGGGATAGAAGCTTACAGTCACAAGGCCATAAAAGAGTAAGTTACTTGCCTCACCAAAGTCTGTTGCCATGTGTTGGAGCAAGATGGCTGCCAGTCTCTGTGAGTGTTCAGGCTTCCTCTCCCTCCAAAGGCTCCATGGTCCTAGCTTCTTCCAATCTCAGCTGTAGGCTGGAGGGCTTGTCTCTCTCTCCAGAGCTCGTTTCTTCCTGGGCTCAGCTGCAGCTGTAGGCTATGAAGCTCATCTCTCTTCCCAGGGCCTCTGCAGTCTAAGTTGTCTCTTTAACTCTGTGTTCTTCCTCTCTGTGTTTACTTCCCAGGGCTCCAGGATCAAAACTAAAACTTTCTTTGCTGTGTCGAGGCGAGGTGGTGGGACTCAAGTCCTACTGATGTGTCCGAATCAAAGCCCTAATCATAATTTAATCAGGTAAAAGTGAAACCTCTAAACTTAATACACTCTAATACACCCAGAGGAGCAGACCAGTTTATAAACACAATCCAATATCTATTTTTGAAATTCATAAGCAATACCAAGCTGCTACAACCTGCATTAGTATCCTATAGGACACATGTTATGGAAAACCAATCTCATCCTACTATGATATATTCAGGGAACCTGATATGATCCTTTGGATGGTCAAACAGCTGGCTCAATGTAGCACCAGTGGAATATGTCAGGATCTACAATTGCCCATACATTTCCCTATTACCAAGTATTAATGAGTGTTGCTATTGGCATATGACATTGTGATTCTTCATTTTTTGAAGGCACTTTGAATTTACCTTTAAATCTCCTGACACTTGATGAGATTAAGTGATATCACACATTCTTCCTTCTACTTTTCCCATCTTATAAGTAATGTAATAATGGTAAGTGACAAAGAGTTTACTTACAAGCTCTGGTTCATCTGACTAAATTGAAAATGTTCCCTTCTTCTTAGGCACATACTGCACTCACTGAGACTCAAAAGGCACAAAGACTTTTATACATTCCCATCTTTCCTCTCTTTCCTGTACAGGAAGGGGTACTTTCTATCCTGCAGGATTTGAATCTGAAAGTCTATCAGACTGGAACTGCTATAGGAATCTTATAGCTATGAGGGCAGTATCAGAATCTGAGAAACTGAGAATGGAGCCAAGATAGCATAAAGTAGACCCAATATATGGAGGAAGAGAAACCAGGTCCCACTACAGTCTGATCAAGCAGTGCTAGAAGCCAGATACCCCCAACGTTTTCATTTACATGAATCAATTAATCTTTTTTTTTTTTTTCCTTCAAGGGTTTTTGGGTTGGATTTTGTACTGTTAGTACATGAAAGGGTTCTGAAACATATCACTTGCTCTCCTAATATATATCTTTTTGCCATTGGATGGTCTTCAGCTTCTCTTAGATTATGTCATCTGCAAAATTAAGGAAATGGACTCCTGCTTGAATTATTTCTAATTCCCTTCCAGTTTAAATGTTCTATGGCCCCTCCATAGCTAGTAACAGAATTAATGGCTTTTGCCTTTTAGCCTTGGGCTCAGAATGTATTTCCTAAAAATCATTTTAGCTGTGGTAAATGGTATGGTGGGCTTTATATTTACACAATTTCCATGATTTTATTCATTGGCCCTCAGGTCAGAGAACTGAGTATTAATAAATATAAATTTCTGTGTCATAAAACAAAGCAGTCACTTTTGAATATGTGGTTTGAGGATTGCTTGGCCAGGCCTCTGTCCCTTATGAAACCTGAGAGAATAAGAAGCCAAGAAAATTATTTCTTTTTAATAATGTTTGATATATATTCTGATTTTCTAACAGCATTTGAGCCACTTAAAGTAAACATAGACAAGTTTCAG
>JAQZBX010005314.1:0-56853 GCA_029593785.1 Cabassous unicinctus
AACATTGTAAGCAACAGCCCCAATTCTAATTATAATATTAACAACAGAATCAATGCCAGTATTAAAATTACAAGTTAATGTATTACCCCACAGCCCAAGTAGGAAATACTAATTTGTTTTTACCTATGCCTCAAACTATACAAAGTAAAGAAATTAAGGTCATTGCTACTAAGAATCTTAAACACTTAAGAAATAAAAGATTATTCATTGGATGTCTGTTGTTGTATAATCTACTATAGTTATGAGTTATGTATAATATACTTAAATACTAATCAAAACCTCAATACAATACATTGCATACTTAAGTGATTTAACAATCTATATATTACCCATAGAGGTATTTTATTAAGTATATATATAAACCTCTTGTTTTGAATTTAAACTGTCCTAAAACTAAATATCTTAAGAAAAAGTGGTAAGTATTGTTCCAGCCTAAAAGTAAAGCATCATACAAAAAACTTTGCTAATCAACAAACCAATGCCTTACTAGTTAACACTTTTCATATTTCAGGAAGCATATTGGAAATTAAAATAGTAAGCACATCAAAGATGTTTTGTAACAAATTAAAAAAGATAAAGTGCATTTCAACGGGTGTTGTATTCCTCCCTGGGGGAGCTGGCCACTCTCCCCGGGAATGATGCATAAACCTTAAAATGTACAGCCCAAGGAGTGTTGTGTTCCTTCCTGAGGAGGCTGGCCCCTTCCTCAGGAATTAGCAAAATACTCCCAAGTTGGCATCTATACTATCAAATTTGTTAATCCTAAACACAGTCAACCAAAACTCTAGTGTCAGTTGCTACTTCGACAATTCAACACTTCCCACCTAAAAGCTAAATATTGGTAAGTATATATATATAAAACTGCTCTATTTATCTGTCATTCTGTAACATTGTTCAATATTAACTTAATCTTTTAATTAGTTATGTTATTTATGTTTCTCACCCTGATTGTCAGTATAAGCTTATTAAACTAAATATATATATTAACATTTATTTTATATCTATCCAATACTCTAGCCAACAATAAGCCAAATATATCAGTGTATTAGACAACTAGTTTAGTGGAAGAATAAAGATAATAATCAATGTGAGAAGGCAAAAGTTAAGTAGGATATAGGGTCAAGGTTTTGCTCTTATCATTATAGATAAAGGAGACCAGCTTTGGGTCCCGTCCAGATGTCTGAAACCTAAACATGAACAAGCCGAAGAAGCTGACACACAAAAAACAGAAAAGATGGAAACTTCTAAAAGGCAGAATGTCACACTAAATACAGTTATTCTTTAGTGCACCTTCACATAATTATAAAGATTGGGCTTATATTACTAATTCATCTCTTTTAGAATTGTTGGCTTGGGGGAACAAATCCTACCCTATTTATGTTAATCAGACTTTTCATTTTCCTCGGCCCACTGATCCTCACCTTCCTCTAAAAGCCTAAGGAGGTAGGAAAATTGATTAATAATTACTCTACAGGAGTGGAAGGCATGCCCATATGTTTTGGAGAAGAAGATCTTTGTTTGAAAATGCATTATCAATTATGGTTAAGTATTGGAAAAAATGGTACCCGTAATCACCATTCCAAATATGCACTTACAGCACAAGGATTTAAAGGCAATATTTCTCAAAATAAAATTCCTATTCCTGTGGGAATTCCCATGTGCCACATTCCTTATATGTACGCTAACAGTCCTGTATTTCCATGGACTGTTTGTCATGGCTCAGAACCACGAAATGATTGGAGTCCTGTAGGCTCTGCTCGTGGAAAGGGCCAGCCATTCAACTTAAAATGGCATAAGGAGAACCAAAGCATAAGTACACATGCAAATAATTCCATTATCTGGCATGGGGGAGGCTTTACACCACCTAATCCTTTCAGGGTGAGTCATCCCCCTCAGCCACATCTGTGGAAGTTAGCCTCGCCCTTCCGCACTGTTAGTTCTTGGTGGGGCCACATTTCTAATATAAGTACTAATTATACTTTTACCCTTACTCATAATAATACTGAATGGGTTAGAGCTTGTATACGTCTTCCTTATGTTCTGTTATTGGGTAATATTGTTTAAAACAATAGTAATAGGGCAATAAAATGTCTAAACAAATGCTCTTTATATACTTATATTAACAATTCTATTAGTTTCCCAAATACCTCTAGTCTTTTACATCTTAAGAGCAAGAATTGGAGTGTGGCTGCTGGTACAGATGAATCGAGAATGGCAAAAAACCCCAGTTATGGGGATATTGACTTCTATCTCCAAAAGATTGTTAAAAAGGGCAAGAAGGATTTGTTGGAATGCTAATAGCTGTAGTTATGGGTATTATAGCCGTAACAGCAACAGCGGCTACTGCAGGTATAGCCCTTCAACAAGGAGTTCAAACTGCTGGCTTTGTGCAAACATGGCAACAAAATTCAGAACACTATGGAGAACTCAAAGACAAATAGATTCAGAAATACATGAGAAAATAGCAGATCTAAGACAAACTGTTATTTTGTTAAGAGATCAGATTCAAGCTATGAAGTTACAAATGAAAATGAAATGTTAAAATCAAACATCTTATTGTTTTACTCCTGTGCTTTACAATACAACTGAGTTTCCTTGGGACTCGGTGAAAAAACATCTTCTGAATCATAATAATTTAGCTAAAAAAATCTTATGCTTGCAACAGAAAATACGTCAAACACTTGAAAACCAATTGCAAGTTATGACTAATAAACATATTTTAAAAGGGTTAATAAATGGGTTAAAACAGTTGCACCCTACACAATATTACATGGTTTATCAAAATCTGTTATGTTCATATGCATAATTGTATTAATATTGTGTTTTCTATATTGTATAGTCTACAAAAGATCATGACAACTTAACCAATTAAGACACCAACAATCTGCTACTACGCACATTATGCTACTACAATTAAAAAATAAGGGGGAAATGAAAGAAGAAACAAGGAACCAGATAAACATAGATTGAACCCAAACATGGGAGCATTTTCTTGGAGCTAAACATAGTCGAGCGTATGTAGATTATTACTGTTACCTCTAGTCCAACTCTCTGTCTTCAAAATTTGATTTTAAATAAGTGATCCCACTCAATCGTGGGTTCATCCAGGATCCCAGGATCTTGGGAATGAGGAGAGACCCTCAAACCCCTTCTCCGACTGGCAGGACGTCCCGCCAAAGTCCAATCTGCGCAATGAGCTAGCTAACAGATACAGGACACAGCACTCACCCTTCTCTTGGTTCAGCTCTCCCCTTTCAGCCTAGATAGCCCCCATTATCACCCGCTTCTTAACCTTCCTTTTTTTTTCTCCTCATAGCTCCCTGCGTTGTCAAATTTATCCGAAAACAAATTCAGAACATATCGTTACTAACCTTCTGCCAAATTCAGTATCCACAATACCAATGGCTGCCACAGCAGCCCCCGGAGCACCAACGAATGACGCGGCTGAGTGGGACCACCGAACTGTAAACCCTCCTCTTCCCCCTTCCCCCCCAACCCTCTCCTTCTCTTACATTCAACACCCCCCACCATCGAGCCAAAAGAGACAAACCAACCAGCGGCCACTGGGCAAGTACGCATAGTATACATGGAAGTCCCGCTAAAAATACCCCCTCATAAACAAAGACCTGGCCAGCAGCCAAAGACGGGTAAGACCCCCAGAGGGGGGCAACCTAAGACAGGCGCGGCCATTGCGGACCCCCACAAAGACCTGGCTAACAGCCAATGACGGGTAAGACCCCCAAAAGGGGGCAACCTAAGACAGGCGCAGTCAAAGAACCCCTATGCCTACCACTTCTCCCCTCTGTTATATAATAGAAGAGGGGGAGATGTTGGAGGAGATGTGAGTGGGGGGGTGAGGGCGGTACGGGAGCTCCAAGCACACTGTCCATTAAAACCAGGGCGTAGACACCGTCTTAACGCCAAATGCCGCAGCCAGCCAGGGACGGACGCTCTCTTAACTACCGCAGCTAATCAGCTGCTGACACCTGTTGTGGCCTCTTGCTCCCCACCCATCACCACAAGATGGCCACCGCGGCGCAGCTCCACCCCTTCCTTTCCTGCCGCAGTGCAGCTCCACCCCTCTCTCACCTTCCTGACCTTTTATAGGCATAAAGCCTGTCCCTACCAATTAAAAACTGCCCAGTCTCACTTCCCCATTCCCCCACCCCCGCTTAACATAAATACCGAGACCTGCCTAATAAACTCAGACTTTGAACCCGACCCATTCTCTGGAGTGTGCATAGTCTCCGTTATTCCGTTGCTCGCCGACCCTCGGCAACTGAGACCAAAGGGCGACTGTTCCCCCCTTTTCTCGTCTGCAGCTCGGTAACGACTGGGCACGCAGACCCCCGGCTCGCGGCATTCGGGGACGCCTGGAGCTGATGAGCCCCCAGGTCGCCGGACCTGGCGGGGCGAGAGAACCGACCGGTGACAATACTATTTACCTTTGATAGTCAGGATCAAATACCTTGGCCAGTGCAGCAATTCTTCTCTGCCTGTTGATTCAGAGGCATGATAAGCCCAAAGTGGCTTAACTTCCAGTCCAATGGAGTTGTGGTTGTGTCTCCTGGTAGAAGCACTTTTCCTTTTGGAACTAGATCTGTAGACCAGCAGAGTTTAAGTTTGCAGAGACAGGAAGCAAAATTTTTTTCTAATGGATCACTAGCGGTAATAGTGAGTGGTGCCACTTCCACTTCCACCCACTTGATTCCTGGACCCGTGAACCCTGGCTATTGGAGAAACAGCACCGTATAGTGGATGCTGATTTAGAGCATACACAGCCTTCTGGAGAACATTGCCCTAGCCCTGCAAAGGAATGCCACCCAGTTGGCACTGTAATTGAGTCTTCAAAAGGCCATTTCATCATTCTATCAATCCATCTGCCTCAGGATGATGGGGAACATGGTAAGACCAGTGAATTCCATGAGCATGTACCCATTCCTGCACTTCATTTACTGTGAAGTGGGTTCCTTGATCAGAAGCATTGTGGAATACCAAGATGGTAGATAAAACATTTGGTAAGGAAGAAGCATTGTGTGAAGGGAAGGCAAACCCATATTGGGAGTATGTGTCTATTCTAGTTAGAACAAAACATTGCTCCCTCTAGGATGGAAGTGGTCAAATGTAATAGTCCTGCCACCAGATAGCAGGCTGATCACCTCGGGAAAAGGTGCCATATTGGAGGTTGAGTGTGGGTTTTTGCTGCTGGCAGATTGGACATTCAGCAGTGGCTGTAGCCAAGTCAGCCTCGGTGAGTGGAAGTCCATGTTGCTGAGCCCATGCATAACCTACATTCCTACTACCATGGCCACTTTGTTCGTGAGCCCATTGGACAATGACAGGAGTGGCTGGGGAAAGAGGCTGAGCATTAGTCACAGAGCGGGCCATCTTATCCACTTGATTATTAAAATCTTCCTCTGCTGAAGTCACCCTCTGGTGAGCATTCACATGGAACATAAATAGCTTCATGTTTTTTGGCCACTCAGGTCTATCCACATACCTCTTCCCTAAGACATCTTTGTCACCAATTTTCCAATCGTGTTCCTTCCAAGTCTCTGACCATCCAGCCAAACCATTGGCCACGGCCCATGAATCAGTATACAAATGCTCCTCCAGCCATTCTCCTTCCAAGCAAAATGAACAACCAGGTACACTGCTCAAAGTTCTGCCCCCTGGGAGAATTTCCCCTTACCACTGACCTTCAGAGATGTCCTAGAAAGGGGCTGCAGTGTTGCAGCTGTCCAATTCCAGGAGGTACCTGCATATCATGCAGAACCAGGCCCAAGTTTTCTCTTCTGTAGTCAACTGATCGTGGGGAACTCCCCAAGAGGCCATAGCTGTGGGCTAGAAAGGAGAAGGTAATGTGGCTGGAGTGGGGGCCATGAGCCTTTGGGCCACTTCCTCATATAACTTATTTGTGCCTTCAGGGCCTGCTTGAGCCAATCTTGTATATACAACTTCCACTTTATAATGGAGTGCTGCTGTGTATACCCAACTTTATGGCTTGGTGGGTCAGACAACATGGTAGGCAACTAAGGTCTCATGGTAACTTGGTGGCCCATGGTTAAGTGTTCAGTCTGCACTAAGGCCCAGTAGCAGGCCAAAAGCTTTTTTCAAGAGGAGAGTAGTTGTGACAGTTTGAAGTTTTTTTGTGAATCCCAGAAAAGATCATGTTCTTAGAACTAATCCATTCATGTGGGTGTGAGACCCTTTGATTGCATTAGATTTAGTTAACGGACCTTTTGATTAAATCATTTGATTAGATTGCTTTAGGGCCTTTGATTGGACTACGTTAGTAAGGCATGACCCATGTTCTATCTCTACCCTCCTCTGGAGTCTTATATAAACTGAGAACTGAAAGCAGAAACACACAGAGAAAGGCAGCTGCCATTATACCCTGCCATGTGAAAGAGGACTAGAGAAGTCCCGAGAGGCTGAGAGAAGTCCCAGAGGCTGGAGGCTGGAATTGGCAGAGGACAGAGTCATGGAAAGAGGCCCCTGAGAGGCTAGGCCCATGAAGCAGCTTCAGGTTGAAGAGACAAGCCCTGCCATGTGCTTGATTGCCCACAGCTGAGCTCGGGGAGGAAGCAGCATTGGAGGAGAAGGCAGAGACCCAGGCAGAGAGTCTCCATTTTGCCTTGTCACATGGCAGGAGTCCAGGATCCAGCAGCCAACTTTTGGTGAGAAAGCATTTCTGATAATGCCTTGATATGGACCTTGTCACAGCCTAGGAACTGTAAGCTTTTACCCTAATGAGTTCCCTTTATAAAAGCCAACCCATTTCTGTTTTTTTGCCTCAGCAGTCTTAGCAAACTAAAACAGTAGTTATCTGCAGAGGATGACAGGGCTTTGCTCCAAAGTCTAAGGGTATGTGCTGTGATTCTCCTATAGGGGCCTGCCAAAGGCTCCAGACAGCAACTCTATTTGCCACTGACACTTCCAGCACCATTGGATCTGTGGATCATATGGCCCAAGTGGCAGAGCAGCTTGCACAGCAGCCTGGACCTGTCTGAGAGCCTCCTCTTGTTCTGGTCTCCACTCAAAATTAGCAGGTTTTTTTTTTTTTTGTCACTTGGTAAATGGGCCAGAGTAGCATATCCAAATGAGGACTATGTTGTGCCTCTATTTTGGTTGTAGGAGGAACCAGATGCAACAGCTTACCCTTCACCTTAGAAGGGACATTGAAACATGCCCACACCACTGGATACCTAGAAATTTCACTGAGGTGGAAGGACCCAGGATTTTTGTTGGATTTATCTCTCACCCTCAAATATGCAAATACTTTACCAATAAGTTTAGAGTTGTTGCTAGTTCTTGCTCACTAGGTCCAATCAACATGATATCACCAATGTAATAGACCAGCGTGATGTCTTATGGGAGGGAGAGATGATCAAGGTCCCTGTGGACAATATTATGACATAGGGCTGGAGAGTTGATATACCTCTGAGGAAGGACAGTGAAGGTGTATTGCTGGCCTTGCCAGCTAAAAGCAAACTGTTTCTGGTGGTCCTTACTAGCAGCAATTGAGAAAAAAGCATTTTCCGTATCCATAACTGCATACCAGTTACCAGGGGATGTGTTGATTTGCTCAAGCAATGATACCACATCTGGAACAGCAGCTGCAATTAGAGTCACCACCTGATTAAGTTTACAATGATCCACTGTCATCCTTCAAGATCCATCTGTTTTCTGCATTGATGGCACTGATCACTGCAATCCCTTCAGTAAATCCGATTTACTATTTTGCTAGGTAGGGGAAGTTCTAGTGGCTTCCACTTGGTCTTTCCTACCATAATAGCCCTCACTCCATAAGTCAAGGAGTCAAAGTGGAGATTCTGCTAATTGCTGGGTATGTGTGTTTCAATTGTGCATTCCAGAACCGGGGAAATAACCACAGAATAAGTCCAGGGACCCACTGGACCCACTGTGAGATGGATCTGTGCTAAAATTCCATCAATCACCTGACCTCCATTAGCTCCTACTCCAACTGGTGGACCACAGTGATGTTTGAGGTCTCCTGAAATTAATGTCACTTCTGAGCCAGTGTCTAATAACCTCCAAAATGTCTGATTGTTTCATTTTCCCCAGCACACAGTTACCCTGGTAAAAGGCTGTAGGTCTTTTTGGGGAAGGCTGGGAGGAATTTTAACAGTATAAATTTTTGGCAATGTAACAGGGTCCTTCCCTATGGAGACCTGGCCTTCCCCTCATTCAAGGGGCTTTGGTTCTGTAAATTATCTCAAGTCTGGGAATTGATTAAGGGGCCATGACTGTCTGTTTTGTAATTCAAGTTAGACGTTTGTTCCACTTGACCTAGAACACTTCTGCTTATACAGAGCAAGTAAGAATTTAGTAGACTGCCCATCTATTTTACTTCTAGGTACCCCATGATCTATTAGCCAATGCCATAGGTCTCTGAGAATCAGACCATTTTGATTGCTGCTTTGAGTCTGCTGTCCATTATGGTAGCCATGCCCACCTTATCTTTGGCAAGTAAGTGCCACCACTTGGCTTCTGCCAACCAGGGATCTGATCATCCCCATTGTGTTTAAGGATTCAAGTTCAGTGACAGCAATTCCCACAGTAATATCTGACCTGCAGAGAAGAATGACCACAGAGCTCTTCAGGGGTGATGGAGTTAGTCTCACAAACTTATTCCTCACATTCCTGGAGAAAGGTGTATTCTCTGGACATTCCTGGGACAGGTGAGCAGGTCATACATGATAAATCCACTCTAACATTCCAATTTTCTCTAAGCCTTTGGATCCCCTCATCTACATTATATCAGGGCAGTTCTGGCATTTCGACCTCAGGCAATGTCAGCTACCTTTTAGTCCATGTTTCAAACACCCAAACAAACTGTCAGAGCTCTTTCTAACCCCTTGGCTACAACATTGACTCCAGAATCTCTGCTTAGTGGACCATATCAATAAATTCAGCCTCATCCAACTTTATATTCCTTCTACCATTATCCCACACTTAATATCCATTCCCACACATATTCCCCTGATTTCTGTCTATATAAACTGGAAAGCTCATGCAGTTCTTTTGGAGTTTAGCATACTTCCTCATGGGCCCCACTTTGTAACTCACCTTTCAGGGCCTGTTGGAACATCAGTCTAGTTTTAGATCTGGAATAAAATAAGGGTGATGTGGGTGGGTCAAGAGAGCAATTAGAAGTGCTTTGCAAGCCAGTTCCCTCAGGGAATTCCATTGCAGTTTCATCTAGTGAAACAGGATTAATCTCTTCAGACAGAGGTGTGAGGACTGTTTCTTCAGGAGAGGTGATTATGGGTTTATTTAGCACAGCAAGGTTAATCTCTTCAGGTGCCAATTGGATGGCTGATTTCTCAGGGTAGATTGGAGATTGGGTGGCTGATTCCTCAGGACAGACCATTACAGGTTTATCTGGCAAACACTCAGCAGAATCTAGGGTTTCAATGGTCCCACCATCATCCTCATCAACTCATATGCCCCTCATTCCAATTTTTAGGATCACATTCCTTTCCAATCAATGGCCTCACTTTAACAGCAGACACCCTGCAAGATTGGGAATTCAATTTACATTGTAATTCATCCACTTGCACAATGAAACTCTGGGTCTGGTTTTCAGTAATCTTAGGTCTGTGGCTACACAAAATAAGAGTTTCTTTCAGGGCACACATAGAAACTTTATGGGGCACTTAAGCTGGTAATTTGAAGCCTTGAGCTCATCCCTTTCTTTTATAACTGTACAGCATATTTAGGAACAAGCAGCCAACATCATTATACTTTTTAATTCCACAAAACTTTGTTCAGGTGTCAAAAACACTCTGACCCAGGGCCTTGCCTCAGAAGCCTTTGGACCACAAGAAGAGCATACTTCATGAAGAGAGAGCTGTGGGACAGAGGAGAGAGGTTAGAAAGAAACTATTTCCTTTTGACATTGTTGGGTCACTAGATCAAACTAAGCCTGCAGCCCATCCTGCCTTGATGCATTCTAGTGACATGAGCCAATGACCCAGCGAATTCCTCTGTGAGTCAAACCAGCTTGCATTGGGCTCTCTGCCACTGGCTACCTTGGGCACCCGAGCTGATGCACTGTGTACCTGCTTGTGCATATTTTTTTAAAAATTTCAACTGGCACCTGGTTCTCAGGACCATATGCTTTCTAGGGTTTACTCATTCAGCCATCATCATTGCAGCACAGGTTAATCTCTGGAATGGAGTTGGAGGGAAAAGCTGGATCCTGGAGGAAAGGAATCCGGCACAGGCGAGTGGTATCAAAAATGTCAACTACGCATCTGAGGGTGGACAGGAACAGTGGGCTCCGGCATGTAGCAAGATTATAGCAGATTGTTATTTCCTTCCGCTTTGCTGTGTTTCCCAAGTTGGACAATATCAGTGGGCATTGCTTTTGTGTGGAGGAAAACATGGATCCTGTATTATGTTTTTGTAGAGAGCAGGTTGGGGGTTGGGACATGCCAAGGGAATACAGGCTCTCGGTCTAAAATTGCTAGGAGGGAAGAAAGGAGATCTGTAAGGGATGCAGATGGGCCCGAAAAAGCAAACTTCCTTTCATTTACAGCTTTGCCAAGAGCCAACCTCAGTGATTCAGGCGGAGGAGTAAGAAGTTCCAGGAGTTAAGGAATTATCAAGTCTCAAATATTTGCCACAATAAAGGAGGCCAATGTAAAGATTTGTCAACACTGGAAATGGCTTAGGATATTATATTAATTACGGTGAGGGGGAAAAAGAAAAGAACACAATGTGTATGCAAACTTCTACTAAGTGACCTAAAACTGTGAGAGAACTCAGAAAAACAAATGTTGTGGTGTTAAGGTGGTGGGGTTATGAGTCATTTTTTTTTCCTTCTTTAAAAATTTCCTTTAATGTCGTTATAATGCTGTGGTTTTTTTGCAATAAATAGAAACAAGGGAAGTCATCGGTTCAAATTACAGAGGTCTCAGAGGCCTCTCCAGATGGCCTGTTTCTTAATGCTGGCCAAGCCACTGTCAGACACCAAGACCGAAGCTGTGTCTCCTCAGGGGCCTCCTGGCAGATTTGAAGGTGTTAAGGGCGACACCGTTGTGATCGTTTTGTGGGTACCTGTATTAGTCAGCCAAAGGGGTGCTAATGTGAAATACCAAAAATGGGTTGGTCTTTATAAAGGGTATTTATTTGGGGTAGAAGTCCACAGTTACCAGGCCATAAAGCGTTAAGTTTCTTCTCTCACCAAAGTCCATTGCCACGTGTTAGAGCAAGACAGCTGCAGACGTTTGCCAGGGTTCAGGCTTCCGGGGTTCCTCTCTTCCCAAGGCTGTTTCTCTCCGGGCTTAGCTCTTATGGTTCCTCCACAAGGTCAGCTGTAGACTATCAGGCGAACGGCTCGCTTCTCTTCTTCTGGGGCCTTTTCTCCAACATCAAAACTGCTTCTCAAAAACTGCTTCAACTCTGTCCTTTGTCTTGCCTTTTATATTCAATTCCCACACACCAAGGGGTGGGGCTCAACGCCCTACTGATGTGGCCCAGTCAACACCCTAATCATAACTTAATCATGCCCAGATTAACACATCAGTTTACAAGCATGATCCAATTATATTTTTGGAATTCATAATTACATTAAATTGGCCAACGGCTACAGTAGCCAAAAGAAAAAAAGAGAAGGAAGGTGTCATCGGCAACCCTGAGGAGGCGGGAGGTAGGGGTAGGGGGAATGAATCCCTCGTCCCCTCCACACAACTTTGCCCTTTGGTTTTCGGGCCCAGGATTGACTTGCTAAAGCATCATCTTTACCTTTTTCTTCACCTTCTGTTTGACTCCTCTGGCCTCCTCCTGAGGTGCTGCCCCTCTCCTCAGCCCCTGAGGGGCTGCCGCACAGCTGCCAGCCAACAGAACAGACTCTGTCTGCTGCCCTGAAGCATAAAGGGAGTTAGTCTCTTGAGGTTTTTTCTAGAAATGTTTCCTGTGAGCAATCAAAGGAGAAGCCGGAGTAAAACAAACAGAGGGGGGAAAGAGCCGTTGCACAAACATCATGGGTAGGCTGCCTGTTGGCAGAGGGCAGCTGAGGCTGAGGGAACAACCCTGTGCTGACTCAATTCTTCTGGAAGTCCTGTGACACACAGATTCAGGCACGTCTTCAAATCGTTATAGTTGATCCTTCACCCAGGGATTCATCTCACAAACATTTGCTGAGAGCCTGTTGTGTGCCAGGCATTATGCTAAGTGATAATTTCATTTTATCTTCACAAAACCTCTTTGAATTAGGGATTTATTATCCCCGTCTCTAACATAAGGAAGCTAAGGCTTAGAGAAATTAAATCACCTGCTACATGGCTGAGAAGTAGCAAAGCCAGGATTTGAACCCAGAGCTCACCTAGGACATGGTCCTTGCCTTCAAGTATCTTACGGTCTAACTGAAGAGAAAGACAATTTAAAAAGAACAAACTTTCCAAGGGGAGGGGAGGGAAGAATGGATGGAGCATGGTGTATTTTTAGGGCATTGGAATTGTTCTGCATGATCTTGCAATGATGGATACAGGCCATTATGCATTTCGTTAGAACTTATAAAAGTGTATGGTACAGATTGTGACCCATGATGTAAACCATTGACCATGATTAGTAGCAATGCTTCAATATTTGTTCCTCAATTGTAACAAATGTACCATACTCATGCAAGATGTTATTAATGGGGAAAATGTGAGGGCAGTGTGGTGTATATGGGAATCCCCTATATTTTCTATGTGACTTTTCTGCAACCTAAAACTTCCTTGAAAATAAAGTGGAAAAAGACACTGGGGGAACATACAGAGGAAATTGTTACTGTACATTTAGATAGATCTTATGGTGATGAAAGACATGATGCAAAAAAATTATTTTATTCATTTTTATTTTTGGCTTTCTTTGGGGGGAGGTTTTGGATTGCAGAAGAGTTGCAAATGTGGCAGGGGAGGATCACTGGTGTGGGGTGTCGGTGATGGAAGGATGTGTGGGGCAGGGTGCACCTGGGGCATGCCTCTATGGAATATGAATATGTTCAAGTGGTCATGGGATGTTGTCTTGGTGAATGGAGACCCACACAATAATGGAAATAATATTGAATTCCTATCCTGAGGAGTACTGATATGTTCTCTAATAGAGTAGCAAGAATCCCAAGAGTACATGGGCAGTGCCTAGCAAAAGAGGACAGACCAATATGCCAGGCCCTTCATATTCATGCTTGTACTTGTGAACCTTGTTCTTGTGAAATTGAAACTTAGCCTAGTATTATATATTGCCTAAGAGTTATAGCCTGAAAGCCTCCTTGTAGCTCAAATGTGGCCTCTCTCTAAACCAAACTCTGCATATAAACTCACTACCTTGCCCCCAATGTGGGACATGACTCCCAGGGATAAGCATCCCTGGCACCGAGGGATTATTACCAAGCGCCAACTAGTGATGCATTTGGAAAAAGACCTTGACCCAAAGGGGGAAATATTAAATACAAATGAGTTTTTATGGCTAAGTGATTTCAAAGTGAATTGGGTTGGGGGCAGATGTGGCTCAAATGGTTGGGCGTCCATCTGCCATATGGAGGGACCTGGGTTCGATCCCTGGGACCTCCTGGTAAAATAAAAAATATATATATACAGAAGGTGCATGGGCTGCCAGGCTCTGTGTGCCGGTAAGCTGCCAGGCCCCGGGAGCCATGCAGCAAGATGATGACGTAATAGGAGAGAGATGCAGGGGAGAAACAAGATGAGATGCTCTGAAAACCAGGAACCAAGGTGGCGCTGGTGGCAGAACACCTCTCTCCTACATTGGAAGTCTCCGGGATCGAATCCTGGTGAAGACTGGAGGAGGAGGATGAGAAGAGATGGCAGGAAACAGACACACAGAATTGCCCAGCAAATGGACACAAAACAGCAAAACGGGGAAGGGGGGATTTAAAATGGGTAAAGTAAATAAATAAATCTAAAAAAAAAAAAAAAGAACAAAGTGAATTGGGTGGTTATTCTAGAGCTTACACTTATGCATGTCTTAGGAGCAGCTCACTGACTATCGCAGTAAACAGTGCCTCAAGCAGGGGAGCTCCTGAAGGCTCTAGAGACATCTGGACATTATGGGTGGGACAGACAACCCCAGGAATTTGGCACCCCGTCAGTGGGCCTTGCCTTGAAATATATGATAACCCATCTCCCCAATGTATCAGAGTTGGACTCATTTATAATTTTCCTACACATGGATCTTAGGCCCCTTTTATTTGAACCTATAATTAGCACTATACTTGTTAATTATATGTCCCAGAGACTTAAATCTTCTGGCTGTTCATATGCTGGTTGAGCCCTGAATCTCAGCATAGTTGCAGCCAACACCTACTCTCCAGCTGACTGGACTTGCTCAGGACAATTAACAAACAGATGATGATGGATAACACCCATCCCCAAAAACAGAGAGTATCTACAACTGAAAGCAAGAAAGTTACATCCATCTGCCCCATTGGATCTAAGCCCCCTCTCAATCAGAAACAGAGTGGGCACCACCATCCCCAAATCCTCAAGATTGAGGAATGAACGAACATAAGGGGGGTATGCAGCTATGGACTCAAGTAGATTTATTATTATTCTAGTAATGGAAGAACTTGTAACATTGAAATAAAGGCAGTGGTCACCAGAGGTTCTGAGGGGAGGGTGAGGGAAGAATAGGTGTAACATTGGGCATTTTGGGGACATTGGAATTGTTCTGAATGACATTGCAATGACGGACATAGGTCATTATACATTTTGTCAAAACCTATAAAATTGTGCGGTGGCAAAGTGTAAATCATAATGTAAACTATAGACCATGGTTCGTAGCAATGGTTTAATATGTGTTCATCAATTGTAACAAATATACCATACTAAGGAAAGATGTTAATGGGGAAAAAAGTGTGGGAGGGGGAGGAGGTATATGGGAATCCCCTATATTTTCTATGTAACATTTATGTAATCTAAATCTTCTTTAAAAATAAAAAAAATCTAAAAAAAAACCCCACAAAAACAAACAAACAAACAAAACCAGTGATACAACATGATATGAGAGAAAGAATGTCAAGGAGCGTAGACACATCGAGGAGGGTGCAGCTAGATTTGCCTCAGAGCACGACACCTCTTGGAGGGGTGAGACTTGAATTTGGTTTTGAAGGATAAAGTAGGTGTATTAGTTTAGGTCTTGATTAGTTTTCTATTGCTGTGTAACAAATTACCGCCAACTTAAGGTCAGAAGTCCAGGCGCCATGTGGCTGAATCCTCTGCTCAGGTCTTATCTGACCAAAATCAAGGAATCAGCTACGGGCCACTCTCTGCAGGTAGGGGTGGCTGCACACCATTCGTTGCCAAGTGGTCCCACAGGAAGTTTACAACGTGGATGTTTGCTTTCTTCCAGGCCAGCCAGAGCACAGCTCTATGGATTTCTCTTCTGCAATTAACCAGAGAAAACTCACTGCTTTTATTATATGATTAGGTCCAGACTCCCTGGAAGATCTTCCTATCAAAAGGTCCCCTGAATTTCATCTGCAAAATCCCTTAACAGCCATGCCTAGATTAGTTTAATTGAATAACTGAAAGTAGGTGTGCATACACCAGGGGCTGGGAATTTGGGGAGCCATTTTAGATTTTTGCCTACCAAAGTAGGATTTAGCATATGGAGGAGATGAGGAAGGAGCATTTCAGGAAGAGGAAATAGGACGAGCAAAGGATTCTGGGGGACTGTGGGAAAATGAAGGTAGAAAAGAGAGTTTCTTGCAACCATGGCAGACTGGATTCTGCAGAAATCCTCCAATGCAAAAACCCTAAAATGCTGGAGAAACTATTAAAAGCATCTTTTACAAACAAGGCTGAGTTGGTACGAGTGGGAGGAAACCCTTCTGAGGCAAAAACAATGAAAAACTGAATCCAGAGAGGTGAGCAAAAGCCAGCATTTGCCATGGGGTCATCTGCTAATTCTGGTGGCAAAGAGCTTCCATGTCGATGGGCCAAGCAGGCTAAAGATAGGAGACAAAACCTGCCAGTCATGTGGGTATCTGTGGGCTGTGTGTGGATGGCAGGAGCTCCAGCAAGAATGGGGGTCAAGGAGGTTGGGGGAAGGGAGTTGAAAGGAATGGAAGAAGTAACCGGGCCACTTCTGCTCCCAGAGAGGCACCTCATCTTCTTGGTGGCCATTTTACTAGGGTCAACAAGGAAAAATCACAACATCCAGTTTTGGTGCACTTAAATAAAAAATTAATGAATGTAAGAAAACTACCTGAAAGTTCAAAAATCAAGTGTACATCTTGATGACAACTCTCTAAGCAAACTTACTGTGTAGCTGCTCATGTCATGATACAGAACATTCCAGAAGCCTGCCTTGTACCACCTTTGATCACCACCTTCACCTTCCTCCTGCAATGTCTTCTGACTTCCACACCACCCAGGTTGGTTTATCCTGCTGTTGAATTTTTATGTAAAAAAGAAATCCTACAGCATGGACTCTTTGTATCTGGTTTCTTTCATTCCATGTTGGGTTCTTGAGGTTCATCTATGCTGCCGCATGTAGCTTAAATTTGTTCCTTTTCATCGCTGGATAGTAAGTAAAGATATACGACAGGTGTTTTTTTTGTTTTGTTTAAATCCCCTTGATGGACATTTGGCTTTTTTCCAATTTGGGACCATAACAAAGAGTGCTTCTGTGAGTGTTCTTGTTGGTGTATTTCCTGGTTTGTCTTTTGTGGACCCCAGAAAATTGTGTTCTTAAGGTAACCCATTCCTGTGCCTGTAAACAGTGTAGACATGACCTTTTGATTAGATTCAGTTAAGGGAACTTTAATTAGACCACTTTTAATTAGATTCCTTTAGGGCCTTTGACTGGACTGTCAGTGAGGTGTGACACAGGTTGGGTCTCTGCTCTCTTGCTGGGGTCTTATTTAAGCACAGAACTGAAAGCAGAAACAGAGAAAGGAAGCTGCCATTTTGACCCTTCCATGTGAGAGAGAGGACTCCAGAGGCCGGCTGCCATCTTGCCTCACCACGTGGCAGGACTCTAGGATCTGCTAGCAGCCGACCTTTAGTGAGAAAGCATCTCTGATGATACCTTAATTTGGACATTTTTGTAGCCTCGGAACTGTAAGCTTTTACCCTAGTAAATCCTCATTATAAAAGCCAACACATTTCTGTTATTTTCACATTGGCAGCCTTAGCAAACTAAAACAATGTTTTTTGGTGGCCTTGTGTTTTTCCTAATTGTCAAGGAGAAGACCAATCCAAAGAGAGTACTGCAACAACTAGGAATCTTGCAGTTATGTCATCATATTCCTCATGATCAGAACATCCTATTGAGTTAAGATGATCTGAAAGTACATTAAAACAGTTTCTGTCTTTTTCTTATTCTCAACATAGCAACATGTGGCTTCTTAGAAACTCAGAGTGTCAGAGCTGGAAGAAATCAAGTCTGACATTTCCTAAACTTCAGTCATACAAATGCCATCTGGGGGATTTTCCCATATCCTAGGACTACTCATACTCTTACTTAAAATTTTTCTTTAAATTGTCTTTATATCATTTAAATATTTACTTTAAGCCTTATCCCAAGCACTAACAGCTGTGAGCTCGTAGCTTTCATGTGCTAGCTATATTCTTTTTATTGCTCTTTATTTTTATTACTTTTCTTAATAAGCATTTATTTTATTACTTCTGTTCCATATTATATTTATTACACAATATTATTATTACATGTAAACACATAACTGTTAAAATAAATTTGTCAACCTGCCACCTTTGCGAGATAATTCTCCATGGCCTCCTCTGATTTAATCCCTGCCCTGTTCTGTCTGGGAAGCTGACCGCTAGGGACTGCTGCTCCTGGCTCTCTTGCCCTCTGACCTTTAGTTGGGCTTAGCCGACGAGCGGCACTAGAGGGTGGTCAGAAGTCGGGGTAATTATTCCGCTATCTCCTTCCACATACACACACATGCACGCCCCTCCCCTGGCCCTGTCCTGTCACAGTTGGCAGTGGCTGCATTCTCTATGGAAGCCCACAACTCTGGTCAGGCCACCTGTTTCCCACACTAACAACTTTATCCTTGTCCCTTCAGGGCCAGGGGTGATAACAGCTTCCAGCTGCTTCAAGCCCTGGGTGCTTCACCACCTCTTGTTAATTCCTTCAACCATGCCCACACATTCCCTTCATTTAAGGTTTCATCGATTTCCCCCTTGGACGGGGCCACCTGTTTCCCAATAGGGTTGACTGTCCCACCACCACCAATAGGCATCTATTGCCCACATTCTTTTTTCAGGTGCTAGCCGAGGGCCAGGAGGGACCCCGTTGCCCAAGGTTCTCACAGCCTGCGAGGGCCAGAGCTGGGAATGGTATCCCGGGGGCCAATGCCTTGCTCACTGTAGATGCTACTCCTCAAGAGAAAGGAGATCACAAATCTCTTGACTAATCTCTCTCCTCTACTCCTGTTCCTATCCTAATCCATTTCCTGCATGGCGTGGGATCGTGGCCTGCTCACCTCTTCCCTGTGCTCCCCCGAATCTCCCATATGTTATGTATCAGCCATACCAGACCACCTGCATTTCCACCTTCTCCTTTCATCATGGGTCCTTCCTGGGAAAGACCCAAAGGCCCATCCTAAACGTCTCTTCCTCCATAAGCCCATTGCCTTTCCCCCCTCTATCCAGAAATAACCAATGCCTCCCCTGCCCTCCCTTAGCACTGGTTTGAACAGTGACCAGCCATGTGTGTGTCTTCTTGACTAGACTATAACTGTCCCTAAGACCACGCTGACTTCTATTATATCATCAGCATTCACCACAAGCCTGGCTCAGGCAGGCCCTCCACCATGCTATGTTGAATGCCATTGCATTCATCAGCCCATCAAGAACATTAACATGTGAAAGATATTCTAATCGGTCACAGATGAATTCCCAATCTGGTAATTTTTAACAATCTTTTATTTTTAAATTATATGCTGGAGACTAAAGTAGACTTGCTGGTATTCTACTATAGACTTATTGTGATTCTAGCAATGGAAGAAACTGTATCATTCATGTGGAGGCAGTGGCCACTGGACGTTCTGAGGGCAGGGAGAGGGAAATACAGGTGAAATATGGGGGCATTTGGGGAACTTGGGAATTTCCTAAATGACATTACAATGACAGATACGGGCCATTACATATCTTGCCATAACCTACAAAATTGTGCGGGAGAGAGTGTAAACTACAATGTAAACTATAATCCATGCTGAGTGGCAATGCTCCAAAATTTTTTCATCAATTGTAATGAATGTACCACACTAATGAAAGATGTTGTTAATGTGGGAAAGTGTAGGAGGTATAGGAAGCAGGGCATATGGGAATCCCCTATATTTTTATGTAACATTTTTGTAATCTAAATACTTAAAAAAAAAATATATATATATATATATAAATAATTGTGTAACATATTGTTTGATTCAAAAAAAATTTCTATGTATCCAGTACATTTAATTGAGATATGTATGTATCTATTCATCTGCATTTACTTTTTAGTTTTTAATTGTTTATATATTCAATTATTAAATGTACAAAATAAAGTTTAAAAATCTTTTAAAAAAATATATATATTAAAATAAATAATATGCTGGAGACATGGTCCGAGTTAACCGACTCTTCCCGGTTTCTCTTTCTTGCCTCCTGAAGCTGGAAGGAAAGGGGCAGGGAAGTGGTCATCCAGTTTCATCCTGCTTCATGGGTCCTCAAGTCAAGGTCCGCGGGGTAATGTTGGACCTGCAAACCCCTGGTAACTGCCTGCAAAATATTGTGCAATTGTGCGCTCTGGGGAGGAGGGGAGGCAGAGCTCAGGGCTCTCCTTGAATTCTCAGAGGGGCCCAGCCCCCAAAGAGCCCTTTGTCTTCCTTTCTGAACATGAAGGAGATCTTGACAATTCCGAGGCTGGGGCCAAGTTCCCCCCAGTTACAAATCACTCCTTTCCCTGACCTTTCCCTCTGTGCATGGACCTCCCACCGGGACCTGGGCTTTGGCCTCCAAGAGGCAGCTTATCTGGGGTCAGAGTTATGGCCATTTCTCTGTCTCTATCAGCCATGGTTCCTGTGAGTGTTTGCCCAGAGCCAGAGCTTGGAAGGCAAAGCTGCCCGTTGACAGTGGACTCAGCAATGCACAGTCAAACCAGAGCTCTGCGCACCCCCAGGGCCTTGGAATGCAAGCTAGGGCAATCACAAGGCAAGAAGACAGAGTTCCCAGGATGGGCCAAGCCCACGCCTGGAGCCCTTGCCTCTGACGCTGGAGCAGTGGAGCGACCGTGATTGGAGGGCTGGCTCTACAAGGCAGCTCACCAGAGGAGCCAGGGACTCAGGTGGAGGGTTTGGTTTGGGGTTGATGGGTAGTCCAAGGTTTACTGCTTGCTATTCTCGTTTCCTCTTCTGTCTCATGCAGAACGGAGGGGCTAGGCCTTGACAATTGTCGAGCTTTGGGGGAGGCTGACTGTGGTTCAACCCAAGCAGGGGGTAGTGTACCCCAAGGAGTTCCCCAGCTCCTGTTCTCTGAGGCCTTCTAGATACCCCCCCCCCACACACACACACTCACATACTCTGGAAGAGTGTCTTTCACCCCTCCAGACCTTCACAGCTCCCACTTCACCATCCATGCTCCAACTGGAAGTGAGGAGCCCTGGGTTCAAGTCCCAGCTCTGCAAGTCCTGGCATCTCCCTGTGCTCTTGCGTATGGCACTTATCCTCTCTGGGACTTCATTTCCTCAGCTGTGAGATGGAGCTCATAATCCCATAAAAGGCCCTCAGGCTTGGCACAAGGATCAAGATTGTGAGTGTGAAAGAAAGTCGGGGAGCAGAGGTGGCTCAAGTGGTTGAGCACCTGCTTCCCACATGGGACGTCCCAGGTTCAATGCCCGGCCCCCGTACCTCGTAAAACAAAACAAAACAAAACAAAAGAGAACAACAGCAACAAAAAACAAACTCTAAAGTGTGATGAGTATTTATTATGATTTATCCTAGAACCTCCTTCTTCCTCTGGGCCCTGCTTAATGAACCATGTTGTTAATGGTTAATAAGGAAACTTTTGTCAGTTCCGACAATTATTTGTACTTGTAACCAGGTCCTTCAATGCTCTCACGCAGAGAAAAGAGTAAGAAATACATTCCAAGGATGCAGGCAGGATGGGGGAAGGGTGACTTCTGTGCGGGAGGCCCTGCCTCCTTCGCTATCTTGCTGGCAGTGGCATCTCTGCTCACAGAAGGATGGACCTTTGTTATCTACGTCCTTGTGCAGAATTCTGATGGGAAGAGAATTTCAAGGACAAACACCCACCAGGAAACCCAGTTTCACAAACTTCCTTAATTTGCTGAGGCTATTTTCAGCTGAAAACACCACAGCAGTGGGAAAGGAAAACAATTCTTTCCTCGCATTCCAGCTCAACACTGGGGAAGGGGGAGAAACCTGCCCAAAAGTCTGGTAACATTTGAAGTCCCTCGTCATGTTTAACGTGTTTATTTCCATTTGGCTAGGTTGGAAGCTGCCTTCTTTCTCTCTGGCTCAGTCGTCCTCCTGCATTCCATCAGCATTCTTACTTCCTAGCCAAAGGGCTCAATTCCTTTCTGAGGAATTCCTGTTTTCTAGTCTCCCATCTCCTCTGCACCCCATAAAAATGGACACCGGTAGGTCAGGAAGAGTTTCACACTTAACCTTGTGTAGCCCTGCCTCACCTCTCAGTGTCTAGCTTGTAAATCAATTCTCTAAGTCTAACTCAATTCACATGTCACTCCTCTGTTTCCAAACTCTCAGAAGTCTCCTTATTATTCCCAGAATTACATTCCATCTCCCAAGCCCGGCCTTAGAGTTCTTCCTCCAGCTCGGAGGACAAATAGCACCGTTTCCGCAGACTAAAGCAGCCTTGTGCCTGGGTGCATGGCTCGGAAAGGGGAATTTGACCTGGGCGTTGGCCCTGCTGTACCCACTCGCCCAGGTGCCTTTCTCAGGCCTGGTCCAAGCCAGCCTCCCCAGCCTCATCTACTTCTCCCTGTCCCCTAAACTGTTGTCTGCCCCAATGCCTGACTGACTCACTGTTTCTCCCAAAGGCCTCACACTGCCCTGTCTCTGCAGATTTGTCCTGCTATCCCCTCCACCCAGGATTCATTCATTTCCCTCTTCAAGTCCCACAAGGCCCACCTCACATGTGTGGATGGAGCTTGACGGTGTGGAGCTTTTCTGTAGGGGAACTGGGCAGGCTGTTTACTAAGGATCCCAAGAGGCGGTGGCATTGGGTTTTTCCTCTTGGGATGCTTAGACTGCCCGGAAAAGAGTCTTCCAGGCTCCTGCCTGGAGGGTGGGGTCAGGCTGCCAGCACATTCTGTGCCCGAAGCAGCGCCAAGGGCTGGGAGCCCCTGAGTTTAGAAAGCAAAGCCGTCCAGGGCCTCGAGCCCTCATTCTGTACCCCCATACTCCACTGTGCCTGGCTCCCCAGCCCAGAGGCCCCCTCTATTACCCTCCCCAGAGGGTCAAACTCCAGATTTCTGCTGGGGTGGAAGAGGAGCAGGCAGCCAATGGAATGGAGCAGGAGAGGCCCCAAGCAACCTAGAAATTAAAGTAATAATAATTATACTAACAGCAGACACTCGTTCATTGTTTACCAAGTGCAAATATTGCTTAGTATCTGTTCAAAGCAATTTACATAATTAGTTCAAACTACCTGTTAAACAGCTTTCCTTGGTCCTCTCCATTCCAACTACCCTTCAACTCCCCCCCAGGTCCAGAAATTCCTTGGGGCTTCTGGTTTCTCCTTCTGAGGAATCTGTGATATAAAAACTTTGGTTCCAGCTTCCTTCAAGTTGGATTGGAGATTTGACTTTTTTGAGTCTGCTCAGTCATTCTTCATGGGTTTGCTTTTCCTGCTTCCAAAATGTTATTGCTATCATCTCCTCAGAAAATTCCTCTCCACAAAACATCACTGGATATCATGTTAATAGGCTAATTAGAGAAAGTTGCCCCTCCACACACACACTCCTGTGCTGCCACAGCCAAATCTCCACTCTCTCCCTGGACACAAAGTCTCCCCAAGAATCAAGAGGCCCAGGCTGGTAGCAGATGTGGCTCAAATGGTTGAGCGCCCACCTCCCACATGGGACGTACTGGGTTTGGTTCCCGGTGCCTCCTGAAAAAACAATAAGCAAAACATATGAAAAAAACCAACTCAGGGAAGCCGATGTGTCTCAGTGGTTCAGTGCCAGCTTCCCCAACACAAGGTCCCGGGTTCAATCCCTGGCCCCTGGTACTTAAAAAAAAAAAAAGAGGACCAGGCTCAAGGATGGGCCTCTGTGGGCTCTGGGTATACTTGCTGTGACTCAGGCTTGCTCTCAAAGCAGCAAGTCAGCAGGGTAAAAGGTGGGGACAGTAGGAGGACGAGCTGCCACCTCATGTGGGCAGTCCTGGAATTTGGCATCTTAGCAGCCCAGGTGGAAGAGCCTAGAGCTATGGGCATCTGGTGTCTTGTACCGCCAGTCACACCAGCATCCAGAAACCAGTGACTCTGCCGTATGTGACATTAATTCTGCCGTTCGGAAGGCACGCCTACTGGCTCTATGTATGGGTTCTGAGCCCTGAGTTTCTTGCTGAGCCAGCCCTGGGCCCTCTCTCCTTCTCTGCCTCTGGTCTGCAGGGCCCCATCGAGTTTTCTGTTTAGGTCCATTGCTCAGGTCTCCATAGGTGGGTCTCACAGCAGGCTGTCACCCCTCAAGGCTCTGAAGGGATTTTTATCTCAAACCCCAAAGCTGCTGTTTGAGCTTGCTAAAGGCTACCAAATCAAAATACCAGAAATGGGGTGACTTTTCCTATGGGGATTTATCAACTTTCAGGCTTACTGTTCTGAGGTTGTGAAAGTGTCCAAATCAAGGCATCATCAGGAGATGCTTTCTCCCCGAGCTGCAGCCATGGGTGATCAGGTACAAGGCAGCATCTGTTCGTCTCCCCTCTCCTCTGGGCCTCATTGCTTTCAGCTTCTGGCTTCAGTGGCCTCCTCTCAGCTTTTGTGTTCTGTTGATTTCAGCTTCTGGCTCCTGCAGCCTCCTCTCTCAGCTTCTAGGAGTTCTCTGTTTCTGCAGCTCTGCCAAATCCAGTTTATAAAGGACTCTGGGGAAAGCAGATGTGGCTCAAGTGATTGGGCATCTGTCTACCATATAGGAGGACCTGGGTTCAATCCCCGGGACTTCCTGATTAAAAAAAAAGGCAAGCAGGTGAGCCAGGCCCATGCAGCAAACCACGCAGCAAGATGATGATGCAACAAAAAAAGAGAGATGCAGGGAAGAGTCAAAACGAGATGCGCCAGATACCAGAAACTGAGGTGGCGCAAGTGACAGGGTGCCTCTTTCCCACATTGGAGGTTCCTAGGATCGAATCCTGGTGAAGCCTGAAGGAGAAAAATGAGAAGAGAAGGTAAGAAACAGACACAGAAGATTACCCGGGGTGGGGGGTGGGAGAAGGGGGAAAAAAAAAAAGATGATGAAAAAGTAAATAAATAAAGGACTCTAGTAAGAGGATTAAGATCCACTCCGGGCTATGCCTTACTGGAGTACTCTAATCAAATGGCCTTTAACTGAGTCTAACCTAATCAAAGGGTCACAATAGGTTCACACCCACAGGAATGGACCAACTTAAGAACATAATTTTCTGGGGTCCACAAAAGACTCAAATTACCACAGTTGCTTCCAGGTAGGCAAAGCTACGACCCTGGAGGACGCCCAGCCTTAGACAGCATTAGGATGTAGACAAGACCGTCATTTGCCTTTGAAAAAATTAGGAAATGATATCCCTTGGAAATGTGTAATAAACACAAAGTGCTAATGTCTAATGAGGAGAATGGTGCTCTCTTTGATGTCGTGCTCTTGTGCAGTGCACTACCTGGGCAGCTGTACATGGTGGACCTGGGTCCACAGCCACAGCAGACCAACATTCTCTTCTGGCCACTCCCCTGATTCTGCACAGCAAAATCTTTCCCTTCCTTCTGTTTCCATTCTGTTGGTTAGGAGATATCTGGTTGAGAAATACACAGAGTGAGAAGCAAGAATGAGACAGTGTTCTCTAATATGTTTATTATTTTTTTCAATGCCTTTTTTTTTTAATTTAAAAATTTCCAAAACTTACACTCTATCCCCACCAAGCTGACACTGTCCCTTCCCAACTAAACCTTTTCCGAGATAACTTCTAAACCCCAGTAACTTCTAATCTACTTTCTGTCCCTAAGAATTTGCTATTTCTAGAGAGTTCATATAAATGGAGTCATACAATATTGGTCCTTCCATGTCTGGCTTTTACTCTGTGTAATGTCTTCAAAGTTTATCCATGTTGCAGCATGTCACAGCACATCATTCCTTCTTACAGTGAACAATATTCCATGTGTGTATCTACCATATTTTCTTTATGCATTCATCAGTTGATGGACACTTGGGTTGCTTCCACCTTTTGGCAATTGTGATTAATGCCACCATGAACATCGGTGTTCAAATATCTGTTTTGTTTCCTGATTTTAATTCCTTTGGATCTACACTGAGGGGTGGATTGCTGGATCAGATGGTGTTTCTATACTTACATAGGCTTATTTTTTAAGCCTGAATGCTCTACTGCCTACAAATGTTGACCAACCTACCTTGGTGTCCCTCCTCCTTGGGTCAGAGTAGGAACAGAGGTGGGGGGAGGGGGCTGGTGGGAGACTGGGAGTCCCCTTGAAGGCCAGCACCCCTCAGCCATTTATTCTTTTCTTCTGTGGACCCAACACCACCCTTGGAAGGAGACTAGGCCACACAAAGCTGTAAAGACTAAACTTACTACTTCCCTCCCTTCCTCCTTCCTGGACTGCCTCACATCAGATCCCGGGGAAGGGAGAGGAAGCCAGCACTCCCTTAAGAAAACATCCAGTGAAAACCCAAGTCCTTCTGTTTTGAGGTGATGTATTAAAACAAGTTTATAAATTCTCATTTTTCCACTATATCCAGATGTTGGTAGAAAGCATCTGTTTCATCATACTGGCAAAGAGTGCCTGTCAAAAACAGGGGTTTGTCTTGTGTACAAGAAGAGTTTCCAATAACAGAGTCAAGGCATGATCCTGCCAAAAAAAACAACTCTGGTTGTCCTGTTTGCACAGCAAGGACACTGCCATATGAATGGGGGGATATTAAAAATATTTAGCAACTAGTGTGCATTAGAATGCATGGAGTTAGACTGTGCTAAGTAGCAATTCTCAAGTGCTGACACTTTAAAACAAACAGATTTATGTCTTGGTCGCGTTCCCTGTCCTGCCTTCACTGATAGGGTTGGGGAGGTGAGTGGGTGACTCATTCTGCCAATGACTATTCATCAGAAGGACACTTGAATTCACCGTGAGGTCTGCAGGGGTCCCGGACAAGGCCAGCTTCATGGATGTGTGACTTCCATAGTCATCCGGGGCCCCACATGCAGTTGGGTCTTGGGCACCAAAAAGTCCTGCACCTGGTTTGAAAGTCTAACGTCACCGTCTTGAAATTCTTGATACTTCTTGAACAAGGGACCCCGCATTTTCATTTTGCCCTGAACCCTGAATTGTACTCCAGAAGTGGGGAATAGTGATGATTCACCAACAGTACGGAAGTATTTCCATAGTTTAAGGATGGGCATGGAACAAGTACATGTCGAACGACCACCAGCTGGATCCACGGGTTGACACACTGTGCCCTGGGGTATTAGCACGATGATGGCCATTTGGGGGTAGACGTGATTCCTTCGCTTGCAAGCCAGAATCCAGAGAGCAGGCCTGAGCCAGGCAGGTGAGGGACCCCCATCTCTAAGTCTCCCTTTCTTGAGTCTAGATTTTTGAGGATGAGAAATAAAGAGACATGACTTCCTGGGTAGTGGGCATTAAAGATGACACCGTCTACGTGAAATGGGATGGATTTTCTAAGTTCCGATGAGCAAGGCTGCATGGGTAGACAGTACTACCATTTTTATCTCTCCACGGCTCTTGCCTGCCTTGAAATCACGTAGTTTAGGGTTGGCAAGTACTCAATATGCACCAGCTGTCCCCTTCTATGTCAAAGCACTCATTCCCATGGCTCCTGGAAGTAGCCTTGGAAACCTCCACATGGCACCCTAGATGGGCACCAGAGCATAGCAGGTTTGGACCCAAGATGAACCAGAGACATCACAGTGCTAGCCTGGACCAGGTCCGGCTTAAACATTTCAGCCTTGGGGCAGCCATGCTATGAGACAGGAAAGGCAAGGAGGAAGCCACACACACACAAACATAACCACCCTGCAGCTGCCATGATGGCCAAAGGGCTGCAGACAAAGAGGTCAACAAGGGCAAAGTGAGTCTTTGCCAACCTTGGAGGAAGTGGGCTTTGGTAATGGAAGCGTCATGTGAGCTGCTCCAGGCCTCGGTGGGTACCAATGGGGTCACAGTCATGATCCTAAGTCTCAAATTCTTCCTCCCACGCCCACCCCTGCCACCCTCCTCTGCCATGCCCTGGCTTTTGGTCGGGGTTTCAGCCAATAGGACTGCACCAGGGTAGGGACATGGATGGAAGAGAGTGAGGTCGAGGTACCTATTCCCTGCCTGGGGCAGGGACCCAGCTGCATCCCTCCAACAGGTGGCCCAGATTCTCCTAGGCACTCCCTCCTCTCTCCCCTTCTGGTCCCAGCCCCGTAGGTTGACCTTAGCCCTGCCCATGTTCTTTGTGAATGGTCCTTCATGGATTCTCCTCAGATACCCAGTTGGAGATGCCATTTGCTTCCTGTCGGGAACTTGACAACATACACCCATGGCTGTCTTCACTGGACACACAACCTCAGGCCCTCCCACCATCTCCCGGGCAGCCCCTGGGATCCCACCGCCTCCTATTGAACCGGAGGCCCCCGCATGTGCCGATGCTGCTTGGTGGGATGGAGAGTAGGAGCGACTGTCTCTCCCCAGCTCTGTTTCCCTCGGTGGGGGCGGTCTCCGAGTGACGTGCTGCTTGGGCTGCAATGTCTTCTAGAACTTTGGATGAAACAGCTCCTTCTGTTTCACCTGCACGAGGCTAGCAGAAGTGCCCCGGGAGCAGGAGGCACCGAGTTGCAAGGGAAGCTGGGTGCTGTCTCTTGCCAAGGGCGTGCTGCTAGGGCTCTGGCTCTGCCGCTGAGCGTCTGTGTGACCTTGGACAAGTCACTCGCCATTTTAGGCCTCAGTTTCCTCACCTGGATCACAGGGTTGGACTCAGTGATGCTCGAGCTGCCCTGGGCCCCCAGCCTCACTTTAGCCAGAGCAGTCACTGTTTGATTTTAAAATTTGGGTTTTTGTGATGATTTCCCTTATATAATGGGTGTCACTGATTGAAAAATTCTTGAAAACAACTGGCCCGGAAGATTCTAAGGTCCCTTCCAGCCCTGACATTTTATGAGCATAAAATGTACTTTGTCTTCCTCACCAGTTTGCCAGCGAGGCTCCAGTTCCAAGAATTAATGGAAACCTAATGATGAAAGGCCCATATTCTGCCAGGTTCTCTGCCACGGCAAATCGACCGTGACCGGGTAAGTGGTTTTGTCCCCTCATCCATTCTCTGTGCCTTCTCACATATTTGTCACTTAATTCTGCTACTGCTCCATGGCAAGGATACGAAAGGGAAGTTTTAAATCACTTGCATTAAAATGCAAGCCAGCCCAGCAAACAAAAATGTGGAAAAGATGGGCAGGGAATACTTCCTTGTGCCTTTTCAGCTTTAGGAACTGGCCCCGGGAGCTTTGCAGAGACTCAGTCAGGGTCGGTGGGAGCCAGCAGCCGCTCAGTAATTGGGGCCTGGAGAGAATTACAGAGCAGCAATGAATAGTTTGTGCTCTAGAGTCACACAAATATGGGTTCAAATCTCAGTGCCACCTTTTGCTAACTGGGTGATCTTGAACAAGTTACTTACCCCTGCAAGCCTTTCATCCTTATCTATAAAATCAGGGTAATAAGAATATCTGCTTCACAGATTTGTCATGAGGCATCAGAGCCGGATGATACCTGTACAACGTTCAGCACAGTGCTAGGCAAATAGAACGTACCTAATAAATCTGAGCTATTTGCAATTACTGTCGTTAGAACTGTTCCCCTTGGCTTCCAGGAAGCTCTGAGATGAGAGCTCAGTTGAGTATTTGATGGAGAACTCCTAACCTGGGTTTCTGGTATTGTTCTCTTCCTCTCTTCCCCCATTTCAGAGCTTCTTTTAAAACAGTTGTCATTTATCGAAAGCTCACTCTGTGCCAGGATTTGCAGACGTTACTCAACATCTACAGCACGGTACATGTAACAGAATAAGGAAATGACCATTTTCATTGTTTCCAGCAGCCTTGAGCAGTAGAGATCATTGTCACCCTTATAGACTTGTTTTTTGTCATCATTGCACAGCATCTGAGCCTGTTTCCTGACTGGGGAATCTGCTTTTGTGGGAAGGTCCCACTCTGGACACAGAGAAGGGGAAAAAGCTCCCTTTCACCTGTGGCAGATGAACCATACTCGGCCAATTGCATTGGGACATCTAAATCCAGACCGAACAGTGTGATTTGAGCCTTTCTGGTGGGGCTGATGGCACCCGGTGCCCTGTGGCATTGGCGGCATGGGGGCCAAAGGCAGCGGCCTAGCGTCCAGCTACCTAAAATCCATTCTGGAAGCAGGTAAGGTATGGTCAATGATATCCTATGACATTTGTCTTGCCAGAGAGTTTCTACATCTTGCCGGCCTATGACTTTTTCAGTATTTCCTTTCCTTTGGCAAGTTTGTGAGGGTCCTTGAGACTCAATTTCCTTCGAACTCTCCCAAGTGATTTTTCTCTCAGGATACTTGGCTTCCATCCCCTCAGCAGATGTTGAGGCAGTGCTTGTTGTTTCTGAGAAGACAGAGCAAAACCTCTTCTTTTCTTCCCTCTTCCTCTTCCTGCCCATTTTATGCCCAAACTGTGCCAAGACAAGTGGACTCTTACCCCCCTTGGAAGTGAGAAGCCCAGAGCTATCCTTTTCTACTAGAATGATTCTTGCTACCACATATGCCTGTGCTTGGGTTAAGCTGAAGGGGAAAAGGCCCTGGGGCGAGCTGGCAACAGGTGGGCTTTCATTGATTTGATTTTTAGCCCCTTCTTGAGCTCCTCCCCTGCTCCACGTCCTGTGTTAGACCTCACAGGGGATACAAAGGAATAAATGCACAAGCAAAATCAGGAAAAGGATGTTGGACTTAGAATCAAGAGACTTGATGGAACCCAGGCTCGGTTACTTACCATCTGCAAGAACCTGGGTAGGTTATCTGATCTCTCTGAGTGTCAGTTTCTTTATCTGTACAATGGGCTCAGCCAAGGTCATATTCATGGGTAGTTGGGAAGTTTATGTAAGAAAGCATTTAAAAGCATCCACTCAAGTTGCTCGTTCATAGAAGACCCCCCATAAGTGTGTGTTGCTGTCATATAAAAGTCCTCCAGATGATGAAGCCCAAACAGAAGATGCCCCATTCCTCCAGCCACCCTAAGGTGGGGGAAGAGGGGTGCATTTGAGAGCTGGGGTACATGGCAATGTAGGAAAAACTATTTGCAATTATGTTATATGTTGGCCTATGTAGTAGTTTGTCAAAGGCTGCTAATGCAAAAATACAAGAAATGGGTTGGCTTTTGCAATAGAATTTATTAGAAGGAAAATATTCCAGTTCCAAGGCCATGAAATGTCCAAATCAAGTCACCATCAGAGATGCTTTCTCACCAAGGTCATCTGCTGGCAGATCCTGGCGTCCTACCGCGTGGCAAGGCAAGATGGCAGCTGAGCTCTACTGAGGTCCCTGCCTTCCCCTCCAGGCCCATTGTTTCCAGGAATTCAGCTGTGGGAGACCAGGTATATGGCTAGTCTCTTCAGCCTTTAGCTGCTCCATGGGCCCAGCCCCTCGGGGTCCTCTTTCCATACCTCTGTGCTCTGCTGATTCCAGACTCCAGGATCTCTCTCAGCCTCTCAGGGCTTCTCTGTCTCCCTGCAGTCCTCTCTCTCACATGGCAGGGTTAAAATGGCATCTGTTTTCTCTGTGTGTCTCAGTTTACATAAGGCCCAGCAAAAGGGCAGAGACACAACCTGGGTCATGCCTCCCTGACATAGTCCAATCAAAGGAATCTAATCAAGTGATCTAATCACGGTCCCTTAACTGAATTAATGCAATCAAAGGGTCTCACGCCCATAGGAATGGGTTAATTAAAAAACGTAATCTTTCCTGGGATTCACAAAAGAACTTTGGGCTGTCACAGTCTATATCAAACATCTTTTTATAATTTTGTGGCAAGAGTACTTGCAACATAGGGAGTTCAGGGACCCCGAATAACCAGAGCCATTGGCCTATGAGAGAGGGTGACCAGGGGTGGCTACTGAGACAGAGGAAAAGAAGGTGTTAACAGGTAGAGCTGAACACGAGCTTTATCCATAACTCAGTGTTGTCTGCATAGTCCCTGAATCCAATTTCTTTGTGGCCAAGGGGAGCCAAACACACCTGTGTAGTGGAGGGGAAGAAGCGTGGGTGCTGGTGTCAGGAGACCTACTGCCAGTCCTCACTCTGACATTTATGAGGTGTAACTGAGAGAGCGACGCAGGCTCTCTGAGATTTAGTTTCATGTATTGTAGTATGGGGTGGGGTGGAGGATAATAATACCTGTCTCGCAATAGTCTAAACAATGAATAAGAGATTCAATTTTTAACAGCTTTATTGAAAGAGAATTGCATACCATGAAATTCACCCTTTCAAGCATACAATTCAATTGTGTTTATAGTAGAATTCACAGTCATGCAACCATCACTTCTATCTCATTTTTATCACCTCAAAAATAACCTGTACTCTCCCCACTCTCTCTTCTAAGAGATTTCTTTTTTAATTATATAGTACTGTACACAGTTTGATTAGTATGTGTTACAGTTGATCATTGAGGCACGGTAGTCTGCTTATAACTAATATCACAATTATTTATTAAATTTAGTAAAAACCGGCTTGAGAACCATGTAAGCAGTGAACTTAGCCATGGAATATTAGAGACAAAGAGACCTAAAGAACACAGCAGTTTATTTCTCTTTCATATAATAGTCCAGGTCGCCACAGGCTCCATCGAGCTCACTGCTCCTTCTTCCCTCATGTAAGTTATGGCCTTTTCCCTCAGGAGACGAAATGTCAGCTAGAGCTCCAGCCATCATATCAATGTTCCACATGACAGGATGAAGAAGGGATGAAGGTTGCATGCTACTAGTTTTTAAGGAAGGGTCTCAGAAGCTGCCCCACAACACGTCTACTAACTCAGTAGAACTCACTGAGGTGAGACTCGCTCAGTTATAATAATTCTGCATAACAAACCACCCCAAAACTCAATGGCTTCTAGCAATAAGCATTTATTTTTCTTGCTCTCAGGTCTACAGGTTGGCTGGAGAAGCTCTGCTTAAGGTCACAGGTCTGCTGGGCTTGGATCAACTGGAGTTGGGCTCATGTCTAGCCATCTCCATATTTTCCTTAGACCAGTACTACTAGGGCATATTCTTCTCAAGTCAAATGGCAGGAAGTTGAACAGGAGCATATGATACCACTTGAGGTCTCATGAGTCACTCCAGCCCCTACGCCACTGACCACAGCAAGTCACATGGCCAAGTCAACATCAGTGGTAGGAAGTAGCACTGCAAACTCACAGGGCTTTCCAGAGAAACAGAGCCAACATTATATATATGCATAAATATTAAGAGATTTGTTATAGGAATTGTCTCATGCAACCATGGAGATTGGCAAGTCCAGTTTCCTTAGGGCAGATTGCAAGTTGGGACTTCCAAGGATGAATCCTCCGAGAGAAGCTGGCTAGCTGAAGTAGAGATAGAAATTCTCCCTTCTGACTGTTGAAATCCTCCATTCTCCCTTTAAGGCCTTCCACTGATTGCTGAAGGCAATCTCCTTTGTTGATTGTAGATGCAATAAACTGGCTAATGATTTAAATCCATGAGATACCAATATCAGGCCAGTGCTTGCTTGGCCAAACAACTGGACACCATCACCCAGCCAAGGTGATGCATGAACTTAACCATCACATATGGCCAAGAGAGTGAGTGTAAAATTCTAATACAGGAAAGGCCTGAAAACTGGTGAACAACGATTCATTCTACTACAGAGGACGACCAATATTTCCAGGAAATGCAAATATTGGTAGTTTTGGCCCCCCGAGACCTCCTAGGGACCTGCCATTCTTGCTGTTCCTACAACTGCATCAGTTCTGATGATGCCGTACCCTTTACTTTCCAGGTGGGGACCCCACTTTCCAGGCACTAAGCTGGTCCAGCCCTCACATAGGTTTCTCGGCCGCAATGGATAGTTCCCAACTTCCCCAGGCTCCCTGCATCTATTTCCTCTGGGGCCTCACCAACAGAATCAGGACTTCCAAGGGGCTCGGGACTCCTCCCCGTGGGACCCCCACCCCATTCCCACATTCTCAGGGTACCATCCAGGGCCAGACCCCTTTCTCCCCCAAACACAACAGCTTTATCATGCCTCTCCCTCCTGCAATCTGGCCTCATGCTACATCTAGAAGGGAGTGAAGACCTGGAAACCTTCATTCAAATCACAGAAAAACCTGTTTATCTTCCCTGGGGAAAAGCAATGAAAATTGGCAACTCAGGTTAGCTTTTCAAAGGGGTCACCTTTCCATAGCTTCCGTTCTCAACGTCACTCTGTTAAATTATAATAGGCTGAGCCTTAGGGCAAATTTCCCAAAGGGTTCATCAACCTTTGGATGCAAGCAGCCTTCTGTGTATCTCAATACTGCCACTTTGTTTAGTCCACTTCCATTAGGAACGTGAGCAGGTATTTTCTTGGAGACAGCCCAAAGTTCGCACCAACTATGAAACCTACTCAGGAGTTGGTTAATGCAGTCAATGACACAGCTGTTTTCCGTTAAAACTGTGACCTTACCACTCTCTCTGCGTGAAGTTTGTTTTGGTGTGGTCTTTGCCCAGCATGAAAATTCAAGCTAATTTCTAAATCTCTTTTCAGGAAAGTGACATAAAAAAAAAAAAAAGGCCACAAGCTTCCATTAAGGTTAAACATACACCTCTGTTATGACTCTGGAATTCCACACCTAGGTATTTACCCAAGACAAATAGAAAATGTGTGTCTCCCCAAAGGCTTGTACATGAATGTTCATAGCAGCTTTATTCTTAATAGCCAAAAACTGGCAACAACCCAAATGTCTATCAAGAGATGAATGGAAAGACAAATTGTGGAATATCCAGCTACTGGACAACTATTCAGCAACAAAGAGGAAAGGACCACTGATACAGCGTACATGAATCTCACAGATATTAGGCAGTTTGAGATTACTTATGAATCCCAAAAAAAGAAAGATTATTATTGTAAATGAATCTATTCCTCTGGGTGTGATACCCTTTGTTTATATTAAATTCAGTCAAGGGAACTTTGATTAGATTACCTGTTAAGATTGCTTTGAGGGCTTTTTGATTTGACCACGTCACTAAGGCCTGACTCAGGTTAAGTTCCTGCCCCGTTGGTGGGTCTGATATAAATGGACTCTCACACAGAGGAAGAGAGAGCTTTGTCATTTTTTTCTCAAAGATTTATTAATTTATTTACCCCCCACCCCCTATTGTCTGCTCTGTGTCCATTTGCTGTGTGTTCTTCTGTGTCTGCTTGTCTTCTCTTTAGGCAGCAGTGGGAACCGTTCCATGGGACCTTCTGGAGTGGGAGAGAGGCGCTTAATCTCTTGCGCCACCTCAGCTCCCTGGTCTGCTGTGTCTCTTACTGTTTCTCCTCTGTGTCTCTTTTGTTGTGTCATCTTGCTGCGCCAGCTCTCTGTGTGGGCCAGCACTCCTGCACAGGCCAGCACTCCATGTGGGCCAGCTCTCCACTCAGGCCAGCTCGCCTTCACCAGGAGGCCCCAGGAATCTAACCCTGGACCTTCTATATGGCAGAAGGGAGCCCAATCGCTTGAGCCACATCCGCTTCCTTAGCTTTGTCATTTTTGATCCTGCCATGTGACAGAAAGAAGGCTCAAAGAGCTAAACCCCCAGGGAGAGATGGACGATTTGCCTGAGAACTTACAGCTAACCTTAGAAGAGAGCTGAGACTGAGAAGCCCTGAAAGACAAGCCCTATGCCAGACTACAGCTGAGATCAGGAAGAAGTGGAACAGCTCGGCCTGAGAGAGGAAGCCCGGGGGGAAGGCTGAAACCCCACAGAGATCACCCGCCATCTTGCTTCAACACATGGCAGCTGACTTTGGTGAGAAATTACCTCTTAAGGTTGGATTTCCACAGCCTTGGGACTGTAAAATTTTTACTCCAAATAAATACGCTTTATAAAAGCCAAAAGATTTCTGGTACTTTGCATCGGCAGTCCTTTGATGGACTAATATATAGGCTGAGTGAAGGAAACCAGACACAAAAGATTATATCCTGTATGATCCCACTCTAAAAAAGACAAAACTAGTTTATGGGGATAGATATCAGAACAGTTGGGATTGATTGGAAAAGGGCAAGAAGGAATTTTTAGGTGATGGAAATGTATGTCTTGATTGGCATGGTGCTTACATGACAGTATACATTTGTCGAAATTCATCAAACTGTAGAGCTTAAATTTGAGCATTTTACTGTGTATAGATTATATCTCAAATATATATATATATATTTTAAAAATCAGCTCAGCGGAGTTGCAACACCTACTCTCCAGTTCATTGTACTCACCCAGGACAACTAACAAGGAGGTGAGGATTGACAACCACCATACCAAGTATAGCCGTTGGGCAATTTGATGTAGTTATGAATTCCAAAAATATAATTGAATCATGCTTGTAAACTGCATGATTAAGTTATGATTAGGGCGTTAACTGGGCCACGTCAGTAGGGCATTGAGCCCCACCCCTTGGTGGGTGGGGGAATCATATACAAAAGGCAAGGCAAAAGACAGAGAGAGCAGTTTTTGATGTTAGATTTTTGATGTTGGAGAGAAGGCCCCAGGAGAAGAGAAGCAAGCTGTTCACCTGATAGTCTACAACTGACCTTGTGGAGGAAACAGAGGAGCTAAGCTCGGAGAGAAACACAGCCCTGGGAAGAGAGGAACCCAAGCAACCTGAGCCCTGGCAATGGGAGCTGTCTTGCTCCAACACGTGGCAATGGACTTTGGTGAGAGAAGAAACTTACGCTTTATGGCCTGGTAGCTGTGGATTTCTACCCCAAATAAATACCCTTTATAAAGACCAACCCATTTCTGGTATTTCACATTAGCACCCCTTTGGCTGGTTAATACACCAAGGAAACGAGAGAGCCTGCAGCTGTAAGCAAGAAAGTCCCATCCATTGGCTGTATGGGATCGAAGCCCCCCTCTCAATTAGAGGTGGAATGGACATCACCATCCCAGAATCCTCAGGATTGGGGAATAAACTATGGCCTAGAGTGGACTTATTGGTATTCTGCTGTGGACTTATTGTGATCCTAGCAATGGAAGAAATTACAGCATTGATGTGGAGGCAGTGGCCACTGGAGGCTCTGGGGGCAGGGAGAGGGAAAAACAGTCGTAATACGGAGGCTTTTTTGGGACTTGGGAATTGTCCTGAATAACATTGCAATGACAGATATAGGCCATTTTATATCTTCCCATAGCCTGCAGAATTGTGTGGGAGAGAGTGTAAACTATAATGTGCACTATGGTCCATGCTCATTGGCAATGGCCCAGGATGTGTTTATCAATTGCAATGAATGTGCCACACTAATGAAGGATGTTTATGTGGGAGGGTATGGGAGGTGTGGGGAGTGGGGCAAATGGGAATCCTTATATTTTTTGTGTAACATTTATGCAATCTAAGTACCTTAAAAAATTTTTTTTTAATTATTATATATTTTTAAAAAACCAGACCATTTCCTCCAATGTCCAAGGAACAAACTTAGGAGACCAGTGTCCTGGATGTTAATGAAGACACAGGGGGCTTTTCAAGCTGGAGAGGTGGTTTATTTCAGGCGGGCCAACTGACAACATTTTCATTTTATGTCACCAGTTCACCATTTATGAAAGGATTTTCTGAAAATGGAGCATGAGACCCATCCAACTAGGAGCTTAAAATAATTTTTCAAGTGGATCTTGGGTTCTGCTCTGTCAACCCAAAAGTCCTGACGGGAGGCTTTGATGGCATGGGGTGCCCTTGCTGAGGAGGAGGGGCTGTTCAGGGCCTCAGACTTGGAGTCTGAAGAGACTGTGGCATGTTGGCAGACGAAGCACCCCTCCAGCCTGAGGTGAAACATGAGATTCTGAAGGCGCCGTAGAGCTCAAGGAGACCATAGACCTCCTGTTAGAAAGAGCTCGGGCAGCCTGGTGTTAGCCTTTGCCCTTCCAATAACCTACACTGGTCAATAAATCCATCCAGGGCCCTGCCAACGCTCAGCTACGGGGAAAACAGTGACCTGACCTTGGGCAAGGCATTGGCTGCTTCTCCTCCAGTCCACCCTAGAAGCCTCTGGGCTTCTAGGACTGGACGTCACTGACCAAAATCCTTTAATCCCCATGCTTCAGTCCTTGCCAGGAAAAGCAAAAATACCCCTTGTGCTGAAGGCCTTGCTTTGTTTGATGTCTTTTTCCCAACTTTTTCAATTGCAAGCTCTTTTGGCACAGAGCTATGGTGGAAAAAAAACACAAAAACAAGTCCAGCCCATAACAGCTCATCAGTAGCTGCAGAAGAAACTAGCTGAAGAAGAAACCTTCTTCCTTTTTTGACCTCGGGAGTGTACTTCCCTTCCCACCCTGTGGTGGTGTGGGGGGTCCAGGTGGGACCACTGCCGGGTGCTCTATCACCCTCTTCTCCATTTCTCTGTCTGTCCCAGCCAGGTGGGGTCTCCTCTCCACTTGGATGATTTGCAGGATTACCCACAGTGCACACAAGACTTGGCTAAGGGGGGCTCCCCTCCATTCTTTTCTCTTCCAGGCATCATCTTCTCAGTCTCATTCAGAACCCTTGCCTCAGCACCTTTGTGACACACACACCACAAACACACAACCACACCTCCACAACCTACAGCACAGAAACACACACACAACATACACCACACCCATGCCCCCCACACACATGCACGGACCATACACAAATACATGTCACACGTAGACACACACTTACCACACATATGCAGACACTGAACACACTCACACGCTCAACTATTGTGTTAGGCAGGAACTGAGTAGTACCCAGAGCCTGGCCTCCCACGGCCGGGAGTCAAAGGGAAATGTGGCCAGGGGCTGACCTCCATCGCCACAATAAGTTGCTGATACCCACAATGAGGCCAGTTTAGGCGACTGAAAAGCTCTCCAGTCCTTCCACCCACTCCAGTTCCGAAGAATCTGCCTCTTCAGGGAAATCGCTGGTACAACAAACAACTTGCGCAGCTGGAACACACCGGGATGGCGTCATTTGAAATATTTCTGTATCAGTTGGCGAACGGCTATTGCCCTGAACCCTCTGCTGCTCTGGCTTCTTCCCCAGGCCTTCCCAGGATCCAGCAACTAAAGGGTTAATGCTTTGCTTATTAAGGGGATCAGGGAATGGGTGCAATTGGTTAGTGATCAGGGAATGGGTGCAAAGGAGCTGCCTACCAAGCTTTGAGGTCTTTGGGGATTGCCGAGCATACGTTTTTGTTTGTTAAGTCCGGGTTAAGCCCCTGCTGGGTGAATGGACCATAGCTAGAGACCCAACAGGATATGGCCCAGTTAGTGGCTGTGGAATGGGAAATCTAGGAAGGACTAGGACCAACCAGGTAGGTCAGACTGGGGCTGGGGAAGGCTCCGGGAGGCCCTCCAGTCCAGCAGATCTGAGGGATGAAACAACAGCAGCAGGTGGACTCCAGGCTGGCAGCCAGCAGTATGGAGCATGTGTTTCATGCATGACTTTAGGAGACAGGAGCCTGGGGACAGACCCACCCTGCACCAGGTGCAGCCAGGCCAGGCTGCCCGAACAGGGACGGAGGCCGTGCTGACCAGTCACTCCTTAACTCATCAGCCCACAAGTACTGATGTGAGGCTAACCACTCAGATTACGGCAGTGGGCAAGTTTAGCCCAGTCCTCGTGCTAACAGCAGGGGGAGGGAGATGTAAAAAGGCCTTTAGGATACAGTGAGGGATTCTACAAGGGAGAAGTGCAGACATGCACAAGAGGACAGGGGAAGGGCACTGACTCAGACCCTGAGAATCTAGGAAGAGCTTCCCAGAGGCCACGCATTCTCAGCTGACACTAAAGAGTAAGTGGAAGTTGTTCCAGTGAAGGATGAGGAGGTGAGTAAGCCGGAAGAAGGAACAGCATGTGCCAAGACCCAGAGGCAAGAGAGACACTGGGTCACTCAAAAGTGGAAAGGAATTGATCAGCCTTGGGGCTCTGAGTGGAAGAGGGAAAGGTGGTGATACCTGAGACTGCCATGGGCCAGGGCAGGAAGCATCTTGGCAACTGGTTTCCAAGGCAACAGAGAAGATGGGTCAAAGGAAAGGGTTTGGGGATATAACTGCCTGGGGTGTGACTAGCTGGGTGACCTCGGGAATATCATGGGATGTCCTTTACCGCAGTTACCAAATCTATAAAACAGAATCATTGTAGTGTTTACCTCCAAAGGATGCTGGGGACAGATAATGCGTGCAACACGTCTAGAACTGCCTGGCATGTGACTGGTGTCAATTCCCATCAGTCATTACTGGGCTGGAGCCCCTAAATCCCTCCAGCAGGTCCCAGTGTCTGCGAGTGGGGGATGGGGCTGGGCCTGCAGGTGGGGTAGTCTAAGCTAGTCAGGGGATCGTTGTCCTTAGAGAAACGCTGAATATCAGATTAAAACAAAACAAAACAAAACAAAACACTCTGCCTCCCCCCACCACCCGCTGCCCCGTGTTATAATCACCAGACTACCCATAGTTCTCTTTCAAAGAGCATTTTAGAGTTTGCAACGTGATCACCACACACTTGCCTGCCAAGAATTGAAACTTATTCTGTAAAAGGAAGCAGTGACTCTCATTTAAAAACAAAACAAAACAAAAAACAACACTTTTTACAGTATTTGGAAATAATCTCAAATTTATAGGATAGTTGCAAAAATAATTCAAAGCCCATACAGAGAACTTCAACATACCCCACCCCCCACTCAAATATCCAGACCCACCAACTTTTAGCATTTGGCCATAATTGTGTTCTCTTTCCTCCTTTCCCCTCCCCTCCCCTTCCCTTCCCTTCCTCTATCTCTCTCTCTATTTCTTCAAAACACTTCAGTGATAAGATATCTTGACTATATCACAACCAGGTACTCAACTAAATTTTTTTTTTTTTTAAAGATTTATTTATTTTATTTTATTTATCCCCCCCTTGCTGCTTGTGCTGCTGTGTCCATTCGCTGCGTGTCTTCTGTGTGTCTGCTTATCTCCCCCTTGCTGTGAGGTCTTGCCGCATCAGCCCACAGCTGATGCCCTCACAAGGAGGCGCCGGGAAGCAAACCCGGGGCCTCTCATATGGTAAACGGGTGCTCTATCCATTGCGCCACACCTGCTTCCTGCCGTGAGGTTGCTGCATCAGCCCACAGCACCGCTCAGGCCTGCGTGCCCTCACAAGGAGGCCTCGGGACGCGAACCCGGGCCTCCCATATGGTAAACGGGGGCTCTATCCACTGAGCCACACCTGCTTCCCCAACTAAATGTTTTAATTGCTTTCAATTTTAATCTTCTCGATAGACTTACAAGGTAGGCACTAGTCCTCTTTTCTATCTTTCAGATGAGGAAATTGAGGCTTGTAGAGCATAAGAACTTACCCAAGGTCATGTAGCAGGATGGAAGCCCAGAGAAAGCCTCAACTGAGAAGGCAGAAAAGTGTTTCTGGCAGAGGAACATTATATATGTCCTTTAAATCCTTGCTGTCACAAAGATGGGATACCACATCAGGATCTCCTGGAAGCTTGTTAGAAATACAAAGTCTTGGGCTGTACTCCAGACCTACTGAATCAAAATCTGCATTTCATATGATCCTTAGGTGATTTATATGCACATTTAAATTCGAGAAGCTCTGCTCTAAATGATCATACTCCTTGGGACTTAGAGGGACTTATAAGGGACTGCTCTGCAAACCAATGTGGGTACATGTCAGACCCCAAACCAACTCTTTTGGGAAACAGGAGATCTCAGGTCAGTTTTTTGGAGGTTTGGAGCTAAATGTTAATATCACACAGGTACAAACTCATGATGGACTCATTGCACTTCCTAAGAATTTTTCCTCTTTTTTTAGGCAAGGGAGGGTATGTGCATGTATGCATATCTGAGTGCATTTATATGTATTGATATGTGATTAGGCGAAGGGAACTAACATTGTTTTATTTCCTATAGCCCCTGTTAAATTAAGCACTGTGCTACTGTAGCAGAAATACACCTTAGACCACAAATAAGCATATACCAGAAAGTTCACTTTTGCATTTCATCAAATTAAATTAGGTTCTACTCCAAAATTATATGTATTATTTTTTTAATCAGGAGGAAAACTATTTTTAAAGTTTCCTGTGTCCCCATCCTTCTCAGTCGTTATTGAGCCTCTCTCCCCGTATCAGACACTGTGAATACCGCCTCACATCCTCCCAGCCTTAGCTCCAATTGCAGTCACGGCTGTGGCAAACAGATCCCTGCAGGCTTCTACTTTCTTTGCATCAACAGCACCTCCCTTCAAGCTTGGGTCTTGCTTCTCTCACTTACTTTCTGCTCCAGGGCCCCTCTGGTTCCTTGCTGTGGATGCCTGTAGGAGCCTGCTCGACACTCACACACATACAAACCAGAGAGGTTAATGCCCCAACCAGTGGGAATGAGAGCAGATCGACCAATGCTTCTCCCTCTTCTTCATCCCTTTAGCAGACAATTTTGATGCAAGCCCATAGCAGTGACCAACTTGGTAATGCAACCTTGTATTAATTTCTGCCCCATACTCCTACCCCATGTAATTACTTCCCAAATAAATTCCCACAATCCAAAAAAAAAAAAAACCAAACACACACGTCAGTGTAGATTGTATACATCATTCTCCTTGAACACTTTATACTTCTGAGTATATTTCTGGAAAAGAAAAATATTCACTTATATACAGTTATTTTAAGTTCAAGCAATTTAACATTGACATAAAGCTTAGAGTCTATATTCTAGTTTTTTCATATATCCCAGTATTATCATTTGGGCCTTTTCTCTTCCATTATTAGTTCCAGTCCAGAATCATGGATTGCATTTAGTTGTCAATGTCTATTTAGTTGCTCTTTTTTATTTTTAATTGTGGAAATATAAACAAGATAAATTTCCTCATTTCAACACTGCCAAAATTATAGTTCAGTGAGATTAATCACATTCACAGTGTTGCAGAGCCCTTACCACCATCTATTAGCAGTGCCCCTCTTTTTACAGAAAATGAGACTTTTTGCCTGGAAAGTCTGGTGCCTGGAGTGGACCAGGTTCTCAGACGTGCTCCATTGCACACGAGTTGGAAGGCTCCGCTCCTCTCCCTGGCTCTCCCACCCAACACCCCTCCAATCTGTCCCCGGGGCCAGGCCCAGCAGGAGAGCCACTGCCCCTTCTCAAAGAGCCACTGTGGGTGCACCCACTGGTCCGTAGCCCCCCTAGCCTCCTGGGAGTTCCCCCAGTTGCCAGGGCACACATAGAGGTGGTCTCTCCACCAAAGCCTCTTCATGCCTCTGACCCAATTGTCCATCAAGCACGCCCCTCTCTCTCCAATCTCAGCAGTCTTCTCAAGGAATGTTCTTCTTGACCCTGCTCTTATCAGGCTGGATGGATAAGTGGGGATTCCTTGGAACGGACTCCATGCATCACTTTGGGTGAGTGTGGGAGTTGGATTCTGAGACCCACACCAAACCATCCTGCCTGAGATTAAAAGGAGCTCTCGGGCAGCGCAGCGCTCCCTTTTCCAGCCCGCCCTGCTCTCCTCCCCCAGGACATGGGGTGAGCGGGTGCAGCAACTGTCATCAGTCTGTTCAGGCACCCCTCCGACGCAGCGCAGCCTGGGCAGGCCGCGGGAGGGCTGTGAGGGCGTCTAAACAGGCCACAGGGCCCCCACCCTACCCCGGTCTCCTGGCATAGCCACGCCTTTGGGTAGGTTAACCAAGAAGGCGTTTAGGAAACCAGACTCCTTAAAACATAGCCTTGGAGTTGATTTAGAAACCAGGGTGTGAAGGAATGGGGTGGGGAAAAGTGCTAGGCCCGTGAACACAGGGTTGGGTGGGGGTACCCCTGTGGCGGTGGAAAGCCGGGACTGCTGCAATTCCCAACAGAAGGTTCTCCAAGGGGGAAAAAGGTGGGTGGGCAGTTCTCTCTACAGGGGCTAGCGTGGTCTGGTTCAAATTCCTGCTCTGCCATTTGTTAACCGTGTGTCCTCAGAAAACAGTGTGCTTTCTGAGCTCCCATTTCTTCAGCTATAAACCAGGCCCATTAGTGAAAAGAGTAATGGTTATAAAATAACTGTGTAGCATAATGAAGATCTTGGCAGGTCTTTGGCACCAGTTTCTGGGGGAGCAAACTTTGACTCTTTGGGATTGCTTGTGACAGGATTATCTTTTGCTCTTCACCTTGGGCCCAGGACCACACCCGAGAGGGGTCTCTCTGGGGGGGCGTGGTCCCCCCAGAGAGACCAACCAGATGATTAGGGGGTTGGGTCTTCAAGTCAGGTCACAGCGGCCCACCACCCTCACCTCTGGGGGCTGCAGATTGAGCTCAACCACAGGGACATTGATGCCATCAATCAGGCCTACTTAATGAGATCCCAGATAAACTCGGGACCCTCGAAGCCCCGATGAGCTTCCACGATCGAGAAAATACATCTCTGTGCCCAGAGGGTAACATGTGTCGACTCCAGGACACAGAAGCTTGCGTCTGAGAACCTCCCAGACCTCGCCTCCTGTGTCTCCTCTTTTGGCTTCTTCTTATTTGTATCCTTTCACTGTAATAAAACTAAAATCACAAGTACAGCACAGTTGGTCCGGTCCAACTCCGGGTAGAATCAGAAATGAATTGGATCGAGTGTAGTATTCACAACTGTTGGCGTTGAAGATTGAACTTTTGATAGCCTGCACAGTCAGGAAAATCAATTGGTAAATAGCAAAATGTTGGAGGCCTGTTATTTTTCTGCTACTTTTCCACGAGTGGCCTATCTTTTCCCTCTTTTTAGTCAGCATTTGCCCGCCCTTTGAGCCCCAGTTCACGTTTCTCTACTTTCTTGAAATTTTCTCTATTTTGGTCCCACCACTGGTCCCTTACCATTTCCAGGCTCTTGCATTTAGGAATTATCATAAGGCTCTGCTTAATTGTCCTATAATTCTCTCATGTTAGGTCTCTCTCCCACCTTAAACTCCTTGGGGTGAGAAATTGTGTCTTCTACTTTTTTGGTGTGTCCACAGTACAGCACCAGTTATGGGATGGTAGTGCAAGAACTGCTTGCAAGTCATACATTTACAATGGACAAATATACCCTAATGGGTGTGAATCCCTCTACGGCAGTGCCAAGGAAATCAAGGAAATGAGTCATCAGAAAATGGCTTGGCAGCTAAGAAATATGAGATCAAATCGTTGGACTTGAGCAGTTATTTCTTAGTCTTGGCCCAGGATGGGTTCATGAAAGGATTTATCATAAGAACACTTAGGGAGCACACCTGCCGAAAGGATAGCCAGGTCTCACAAAACCTGGTAAGCCAACGCAGCTTCTCTCTCTCGCTCTCTCTCACTCTCTTCTTCCCTCCCCATGTTCCTTTATTGCTGCTTCTTTCCACTTTGGTGGTAGACTTGTAATATCTCCCGCCCTACGATAACTCATTGTTTTGCTTCCCGTACTACCAAAAATGGCCTCAACGTTCCATAATCTTACAATTCCAGTGGCCCACACAACGTGAATGGTTTCTGTGTATTTTGTTTTGAATTCTCAAGAGATAATCTAATTGGCTCAGCTCAGCTCAGTGTCCCCCCCACCATGTGACCAGGGGTGGGTTCTCAGGAAAACATGGCTTCTTGGGCCGCCCGTTCTTCTGAGAGGATTCAAGTGCTTCCCAAGGAAAGGGTTTGGGCTGTGCATCCCATAGCTCTGAGCACGCTTAACTCCCTGCTGTGCAGGACCTCAAATTCCCCTTTCCTCTACACAGACACTCACCTAGGAAAAGGCTCATGCATCCCCACAAACATTCATTGGCTGTCCTGTCCCTTTCCAGAATGCTTTAGGCCTTGGAAAGAGAAAGAAAGTGTTGTAATGAAAGGATCTTGACCTCCAAGATCTTCTTTTGGTGGCGGGGTCTCAACCACCCAACCCAAGGGTTAGGCAAAGGTTAGAACATGGAGTAGGTGTAGTAATTTTAGGGGCAGAAATGTGGGGGAATGAACCTGAAAGATAGGCCAACAACAGTAGGTCAAAATCAGATTGGCAGGGAGCGGATGTGGCTCAAGTGATTGGGCTTCCGTCTACCATATAGGAGGTCCAGGGCTCGATTTCTGGGGCCTCCTGGTGAAAGGCAAGCTGGCCCACGTGGCGAGTTGGCCTGAGCGGAGACCTGGCCCATGTGGAGTGCTGGCCCACATGGAGATTTGGTGCAGCAAGATGACGCAACAGAAAGAGACACAGAAGAGAGATAATAAGAGGTGCAGCAGACCAGGGAGCTGAGGTGGTGCAAGAGATTAAGTGCCTCTTTCCCACTCTGGAGGGTCCCAGTATTGGTTCCCGGTGCCTCCTAAAGAGAAGACAAGCAGACACAGAAGCATACACAGAGAGCAGACAGTGATCACAAAAAACAAAACAAAAACAAAACAAAAAACAAAAAAACAACAGGGGAAGAGGAGAAATAAATAAAATAAGTAAATCTTTAAAAAAATAAATCAGATTGTCAAATACTGAGAAGACTGATATCACCCAATGTGGGGACAACGTGGGGGAAATAGAGGGCATCTGGCAATATCTATCAAGGTAGGAAATAAGCATCTCCTTTAACCCACCAATTCCACATCCAGAAATTTCTTATGTAAATAACTGAATAAGGGGTCAAGTATGTTTATAACTGCAAGTGGAGGCAGTGTTCAGAGGAAGATTTAAAAAAATCACTTAAATGTCATACAAGCTTGCTTAGGTAAATCATAGTATATGGACTATCATGAAACTATTAAACTAATGATGTAGCACTATTTTTATTGACATGGAAAGATAGCCTGGATGTATTGTTGTGTGGAAAAAAAAGGAGATGATAAACGAACAATTCACATATAGGACCTGATTTATATAAAAGTGCTCACATTCAACTCTGTGGACCTTAAGCACAGCCTAGAAGAAATAACCAAAATGTTAACGGAAGGTCAAGATTCAAGGGATTGCTACTTTCGACCTTATATTTACTGTATTGCTTGAATCTACATTATTATTTATTTTCATAATTTTCATAATCAGAAAAAAAATCAACAAAAGCCATTTTTTCTCTGTCTTTTTAAAAGTAAAATTTCAATTTTAGAATTTGCATAAAAATTGCAACAATACAAAGTTCCCATATACCCTGTGGTGACCCTCCCACACACAAAAAACAAACATGTTCGTAAACCTAATTGTAGGTTTAGGTAAATAGACTTTTTGAAGATGTTATTTTTAGTTAAGTTGTGGCCAACTAAATCAGGATGGATCTTACTTCCATTACTGGAGGCCTTATAGAAAAAAAAAAAGTCACAGAAGGAGAGAGAAGCTGGAAATCAACAAATGCAGAAGAGAAAGAAGAAGATGCCTCCATGTGCCTTGCCATGTGACGGAAGAGCCAAAGAATCAAGGATCGCAGGCAGCCAGCCCCAGAATGCCACAATCTTCAAGGTATCGCCTTGCTGAAGTCTCCTAGCCTCAAAACTGTGTCGATAAATTCCCATTCTTTAAGCCAACTCATTGTATAGTATTTGTTTTAGCAGCTGGGGAACTGACATATAACCCCTACCCTATGTTTCTCTGATCATGAACTTCTTACATTAATATGGTACATTTGTCACAATTAATGAACTGATATTGATGCATTATTATTATTAACTAAAGTCCATACTTATTCAGATTTCCTGAGTTTTCCCCTAATGCCCTTTTTCCATTGAAGGGTCTTATCTGGAATGCCACGGTACATTTAGTCGGTGTGTCACTTGGGCTCCTCTTGATGTTCCTCATTTTTCATGATCTTGATGGTTTTGAGGAACATGGGTCAGGTGTTTTGTAGAATATCCATCAATTGGGATTTGCCGTATGTTTTTCTTATCATTAGATTGGGGTGATGGGTTTTGGAGTGGAAAAATCACAGAGATAAGTACCCTTCTCATCACATCATACCCAGGGGGCATACTATTTAATTCGCTTCTCACTGTTGATATTGACCTTGATCACCTGGCTGAGAAAGTGCTTGCCAGGTTTCTCCTATGTCAAGTTACCCTTTACCCCACTTTTCATCAACTATACTCTTGGAGGAAGTCACCATGTGCAGACCACACTTAGGGAGTGGGGAGGTATGCTCCGTCTCCTTGAGGATAAAGTATCTACATAAATTATTTAGCCTTCTTTTGGATAGATTTGTCTCTTCTCACCCATTGATTTATTTACTCAATCACATTTTTCTCAGTCTGGATTCATGAATATTTACTTAAAGCTTTGGGTTAGAATCCCATCCTACTTTAATTATTTTGTTGTTCAAATTGCCCCAGTTTTGTCCATTGGGGGCTCTTTCAGTTGGCTCCTGTGTCCCCTTTGACACACACCCCATCAACGTGTTCTTGATGTTGTCATTGTTGGATTGCTTCCTTACTTTCTGGCACTACAAGATGCTCCCGGTTCATCTTGTGTATTTCTGGTCCCTGTCCTATAGCCAGCCATTTCTCTAAGGAGCTCCTTTTGTTGGAGAGTGGCCTTAGAAACCAAATATGGGCACTGGGTGTGCTCTATTCTACTGGGGGAAGATAGCCAGCTTTATTTTGAAAAATTAGATAAAATCGGTAGCCAGTGAGGCCCCATGGCAGAACAAGGGTCCCTAATAAGAGGGCAAGCAAGACTGGGGGCTGGCTCTGGGTGAAAGATCCACAGAGCCAAGGCAGGAATCCACCTGGCCCTGCCCTGACCCTATTCCAGGGTTCCTCCTGAGCATTCCATGGACAGCTCTGCTCTCTCCCTTCTCTTTTCTCTCCCCAGAACCAAGTGCGGGAAAGGTCAATTCAGCCCTGTCACCTGAGGGCCGAGGCCCCAGGCCTCCTCCCCAGCTGCCTCCTCCTGGGGTTGGGGGCATCCCCAGTCCAGGTTCTGCTCCATGTCTCCCCACACCTGACTCAGGGGACTTCTGGGGTGACATTGAAGCCTGTGTCAGCCGTGGCTGCTGGTCACTCTCTTTGGTTGCTTGGAAGCAACTCACGCCCATCCAGAGCTGAGGAAATCCTGCCATGGGCACCTTGGAGGAGGCAGGCTATCAGCACAGAGGTCAAAGAGGTGGTGCTGGCTCTCCCAGCAGGCCTCCTGGCTGGCACATAGCACATGACCTGCCGGGCCATGGCATGTGACCTGCCAGGCCGTGGCATGTGACCCACTGGGTTGTGGCACAGGACCCACCTGCTGGCAGTACTTGTGTGGTCAAGCTGGGCATCTAAGACTGGTTTCTGTTGGTCATGGAAGTATGAGCTGCTGAGGCCTAGCTTGGGAGCCTGATATTGGTGAATAAAAATACAGGACATATGCAGATTAAATGAAACATAGTTTTATATATATATATATATATTTCTTGTTTATCCTTGTTAAAATTTAACTCAGCGTCCTGGATTTTATGTGGCAACCTCAGCCAGGAGGCCCATCTGAGGACTGTCTCAGGTCCTGACAACATGGGCTGAGCTTGTGTCCTCTCCAGGACTTCCTTTCTTAAGTCACGTATTGAGTCGTCTCTAATCCAAATACCTGGGAGCATGATAATATACAACACAGTCATCTCCAGCTGATCAATGACCATGAGAAATGCCAGCATTTGATTTGCCTTGAGGCAGGGCGGGGGACACCGGCTGTGTCATTTACCCTCAGTTGAGTTCAGTACCAGGGGCTGAACGTCATCAAGGTAATGTCCAAGGGGCTGGGACACCCCCCCCCCCAAAAGGGTTTGGAAATGCCAGAGGACATCTGAAGAGAGAATAGGGAGCTTGCACAAGAGTGGGAGAACCAGGAAAGATGGGAGAGTAATGAATTTTTATGGGACAATGGGGAGGAGGGTATGGATGAAGTAGATGACATTGGCCAACACTCGGTTGGATTTGTGCCCTTTTCTGTTGTGTGTGTTGGGAAGGGTTGGGTGACTCCACTCCTTACCACTCCCACACTTTCCCACAATAACAACATCCTTCATTAGTCTGGTACATTTGTTACAATTGGTAAACACATATTGAAGCATTGCTACTATCTGTGGATTATAGTTTACATTATAGTTTACACTCTGCCCTGTGCAATTTTGTAAGTTACAACAAAATATATAATGGCCTGTATCTGTCATGGCAATGTCATGCAGGACAATTCCAATGTCCTGAAAATGCCCCCATATTACACCTATTTTCCCCTCACCCTCCTCTCAGAACCTCCGGTGGCCACTGTCTCCATGTCAATGATAAAAGTTCTTCCATTGATGTCAATCTTTGACCAGAAGCAGTAAAGTTCTGGAGACAATGATGAAATGAATGTTGTGTGTACGTGAACTCATTTAACACCATGCCTGAAGCAGAGAGGATGTGCAACAAATAGCACTAATATTCGTTCTCCATTAATTTTGGACAAATAAGCATTTTAAAAATTTATCTCTAAGACAAAGGAGTTCAAATAAACAGTTAACAGCCATAGCTATACTCAGGACTTTTATGGGAAGTTTTAAAAGACATCATAATCAGTGTTCAGGGTGTCTCCACCTTGGCACTGCTGACATTTTGGGCCAGATGCTCTCTGTCATGGGGGCTGTACAGTGCCGTGGAGGATGTTTAGTGGCATCCCTGGCCTCTGTGAGGTGTCAGTAGCACCACCCTCCCAACTTGTGATAACCAAAAAATGTCTCCAGGCATTGCCAGATGTCCCCTGGAGGGAGGGAGGTACAGAATTTCCTGCAGGTGAGAAGGACTGATCAACTCCTCTGTATTAACTGTAACAGAGGGGAGCAAATTCCACAGCCAACCACAATGTCTCATAAAGAAGGGAACCTGTTGGGTGATAGGTCTTTGTGTTCTGTTTTGGATCTACTAGGTTTGGACATGCCCAGGTCAGTTTGGCTTGAGTTTGTTAGAAAGAAGCTATCATCTAGGTGGCCTGGGCACCCAGGAACAATTGTTTCCGGCAGACATGCCAGAGAAATGCATCCAGTATACATTACTCAGAAATGCTGGATACAATATTTAAAGCATCTTGCAAAATACAGGGCTGAAGTAATGGGAAAGCAAGGGAAATCTTCAGAGGCCCCAAATGAGAAAGCAAATGCTGATTCAGAACTTACCCAGAGGATATCTGCTAATCCCCGGGACCTAGAGCTGGGTTTTGACAGGTCTTGTGTATGGAACAGGAGACAAACTCTGGGACCTATGTGGATGGGAAGTTGGATTAGTGATTCCTTCATAAAGCTAGTACCTCTGAAAGGTAATACTCTCAGGGTGTGAACTAGGAAAAAAAAAAAAGCAAAAAAAAAAAACACCTAATCCCTTCAAGGGCAGAGTTAAGTTTTGTTTAGGTCTTGGCTCAGAGCAAAAGGAGAGCAAAAATCTCCCCTAATAATTCCTAAACCTGTACCTACTCTCACATGGTTTAGGGGTGGACTGTAATTCATACTCCCTATACAATCTCAAAAATCAAAGCTATGAATTTAGTGTAAAAGTATACCAGGTCAGTAGTATCTCCAGGAATCTGGAAGAAGAAATGCAAATTTTACTGGGAGGAACACACTTTAAACCTAGGCCCCAAAACATTTCAACAGATAAAGCACAAAGGAATGTGAGCTAACAATTTTTTAAAAATCATAAAATATACAAGGAAAAAAGCCACCATGAGTCACTGTCAGCAGAAACAACAAAATGCAGAATCAGACCCCAATGACTATTGGATGTATAGTTTAAAATAAATATGGTAAATATGTTTAAAGAAATAAAAGAAAGTCTAGAAAGTATAACAGAGAAGTAAGCATTTATCAAAACTGACCAAGCAGAAGAGAAAAAATAAAAGTGCTATTATTTGTAGATGACATGTTTATGTATGTAGAAAATCCAAAAGAATTTCAAACTATTAGAATTAATAAGCAAATTTAGCAAGGTTGAGGGATACAACCTGTAATATACAAAAATCAATCATACCCAGAATAGCCAAAACAATCTTGCAAAAGAAAAACAAAGTCAAAGGACCAGCACTTCTTAATTTCAAATTACTACAAAGAATTATAATAAAGACAGTGTGGTACTGGCATAAGGATAGACAGATCAGTGGAATAGAATTGAAATCTCAGAAATAAACCTTCACATTTACTGTCAATTAATTTCAACCAGGGTGTTAAGACAATTCAATGAGGAAAATAATGGTCTTTTCAGCATATGGTGTTGGAATAACTGGATATCTACACGCAAAAGAATGAAGTTGGACCCCTACCCCATACCGTATACAAAAATTAACTCAAAATGGATCAAAGACCTAAATATAAAAGCTAAAGCTATAAAAACTCTTAAACATAGGGGTAAATCTTTGTGACCTTGAATTAGATAGGACACTAAAAGCACAAGCAACAAAAGAAAAAATAGACAAATTAGATTTCATCAAAATGAAATTTCATTAAAATTTTGTGCTTCATAGGACACTATCAAGAAAGCAAAAAGGCAAGTTTCAAAATAGGAGAAAATTTTTGCAAATCATATATCTGATAAAAGACTTGTATCTAGAATATAGAAAGAACTAAAAATAACAAAAGAGACAAATAACCCAATTTTTTAAATGGGCAAAGGATTTGAATAGACATGTCTCCAAAGAAGACATGCAAATTGTCAATAAGGACATGAAAAGCTGCTCCACAGGATTTAGCCTTCAGGGAAATACAAAATACACATGTATGTCCATGATTGATGACAAAGATGACACCAGCACTGCCGGGAAAGGGGGAAAAGGTCCTTTCAAGTGCAATTGAATAACCAAATGGAAAAAATAGATTTTGACCTCTCCATCACCTCATTCACAAAAATCAGTTCCAGATGGATGGTAAGTCCACATCTGAAAGATTAAAAACAATAAATCTTTTAGAAGAAAACTTGGGGTAGGCAAATATTTTTTATCATGCCACAAAAAGGAAAAAAAAGAAAGAGATAAATCAGACTACATTAAAATCAAGAACTCCTGGGGGTGGATGTGGCTCAAATGGTTGGGCATCCATCTCCCATATCGAAGGACCTGGGTTCAATCCCTGGAACTGCCCAGTAAAAATTAAAAAAAGAAAAATATAGAAGGTGCGGGGGCTGCCAGGCCCCGTGCGTGGGTGCATCGTCAGGCCCCAGGAGCATGTGAGCCCCCCAGGCCTCGCACGCTGTTGTGTCATCAGGACCTGCAAGCAGGTGTGCTGTCAGGCCCCGCTGAGCCCTGCAGCAAGATGATGACATAACAGGAGAGTGACACAAGGGAGAGCCAAGACGAGATGCACCAAAAAACCAGGAACTAAGATGGTACAGGTGGTAGGACGTCTCTCTCCCACATCGTAGGTTCCTAGGATCAAATCCCGGTGAAGACAGGAGAAGGATGAGAAGAGAGGGCAAGAAACAGACACAGAGAATTGCCCAGCGAATGGACACAAAAATGGCAAAACAACAACAACAAAAAACAAAAACACAAAAAAACAGGGGGGGGGGGTAAAAATGGATAAAAGTAAATAAATAAATAAATAAATCTTAAAAAATATATATCAAGAATTCCTGGTCATCCAAACACACTGTTAAAAGTGTGAAGGCCAATATAGACTTGGAGAAGACATTTGCAATATAGGACTCACGTGGCAGACACGGAGATGCACCGTTTGGATCCCCCTTCAAGAAAGAACTCAGTACTGAGCTTTGAGGAGTATGATTGACTCACAAGCTCCTGCTGTTAGCTCCTCCTTGGCTTCTAAGCCAAGGTCATGCTGTTCTTAGGATGGCCCTTGGCCAATGATTGAGAAAGGCAATGATAACCAAGCATGTTCCTTGTGGAATGGTTCCCAGCAAATGACTTGCTCAGCCAATGAACAAGTCTGAACAAGGCAGAGGTACAGACCCTGCCTATTTTACCCAACGTTGGCCTCCTCTAACAGTCTTTGCTCCAGAGCTCCCTGTTGAGCTTCCAGAGAGTCTCAAGTCTGCATTGCAGTCTGATGGCCTGCCCTCGGCAATCCTACTTCCTCTCCTTTTCTTCCATAGGTGTTACTCCCCAAAAAACCTTTTTACTTCTAACTCCATCTAGGTGTCTGCTCAAACCAGTTGGTTTTATATCCAGAATATATAAAAAGAACACTTACAAATCAATAAGCAAAAAGACAGGCAACCCAATAGAAAAATGGGCAAGATACTTGAACAGGCACTTCATAAAAGAGGCTACCCAAATGACCGATAAACTTATGAAAATGTGCTTGTGTATTAGTTTTCTAGGGCTGCTGTAACAAATGACCACAACCCTAGTGGCTTCCAACAAGAGAAATGTATTATCTCACAGTTCTGGAAGTTGGAAGTCCAAACACAAGCTGTCAGCAGGGCTGAGCTCCCTCTGGACCAACTGGGGGAGAATGTTCTTCCAGACTCTTCTGGCTGCTGCTGGCTGTGCTTGGCATTCTGTGGCTTGTGGCTTCATCACTCCAATCTTTGCCTCTGTCTTCACATCACCTTCCCCTCAGTGTGCGTCTAATCTCCCTCTGCCTCTCTCTTAAAAGGACAATTGTGATAGCACTTAGAGCCCACCTGGATGATTCAGGATAATCTCCTCTTCTCAAGATTCTTAATTTAACCACTGCTGCAAAAACTTTATCAGATGAACTAACACTCATAGACCTGAAATGAGAATTTGATATCTTTGGGGGAGCAAAATGCAGCCCACAATAGCTTGCATCATTTGTCATCAGGGAAATGCAAAGGAAACTCAAATTAAAATCTCAATGCTATACTACTTAAGACCCACCAGAATAGCTAAAATGAAAGGGGCAGCACCAAGTGTTGTCAGGAATGTGGGTCTACCAGAGCTCCCATATACTGCACATGGGAGTATGAGTTGATACAGCTACTTTGTAAAACAGGTTGGTAGTACCAGAGCTGAACATATACATTCCATATAACCCAGAAATTCCCATCCTATTTATGTGTGTGGCTGCAGAGTCTTTGACACTCCTTTCATCAAGAGGCAGGGGTCTATATCCACAGTCTCTGAATCATGGAGGGCTTGTGTCTGGGTTGACCTATTGAGTGTGGTGGAGGTGATATCACATGACTGTTGAAGTTAGGTCATAAAAGGCCTTGCAGCCTCCACTTTGCTTGCTTGAATACTTGCTCTTAGAGTCCTGAGCCTCCATGTGAGAAGTCTGGCCACATTGAGGCCACTGTGAGGAAGCCTAACCCACCCAGAGAGGCTGTGGATTGGTACCCTGGGATAGAGTCCAAGCTGAGCCTAGACTTCAAGTTATCCAAGCCAAAGCATCAGAGATACAAGTGATGCCACCCCATCTGTTTAAGTTTCTCCCATCTGAAACTCCAGACAAGAGAGAGCGCAGATATATCATACCTTCTGTACTCAATAGAAATTCCTCACCCATGAAATCAGGGAGTATAAAAAAGTGGTTGCTGCTTTATGCCACTACGTTTTGGGACACTTTGTTTGCAGCAATAGGTAAATGGGACAAAAACATGTGCATAAATTCATCAAAAGACAAGTACAAGAATATTTGTAGCAGCACTATTTGTACTAGCTCCAAACTGGAAACTACCCCCAAAACATCCATCAATAATGGAACGGATAAATAATTTGTGGTACATTCACACAATGGAATACTATACAACAATAAGCATAAATAAATCACAGTCACACAGAGCAATATGAATGATTTTCACTAACATGACATTTAACAACGGAATCCAGACACAAAAAGAGCACATACTGATCATTCCATTTATACATAATTTAAAAACAGGCAAAACTAATCAATGATGTTAGAAGTCAGGATAGTGGTTTCTCTGAAGGGAAGTTGTACCTGCTAGGAAGCATGAGTTTTGTTTGGTTTCCTTGATCTGAGTGTTCACTTTGTGAGTATTTATCAAGCTGTACACTACGATTTGTGCACTTTTATGTAAATGTATTATAGCTCCATAAAAAGTTCAAGAAAGGGGTGTTTTAGAAACAATGAAATATGGTATTTCAAAGAGAGAGATATGCGGAGCAGAGATAGTAACTAAAAGATGAGAAACTCTTGGTTCAAAGTGAAAGCAAAAAGCCTGGAAACCTGTTTTAAGGGAACTGTATTGCCAAAGAAATCCCCTGACTACTTGCCACAACCTGTGACAGTCAAACCCCCAAAGCACACCCCAAGTCCCTCTGCATGGCAGGAAGCAGACTGTAAAAGCCATGCAGCCCCAAGTAACGTACTTTCCATCTCAGATGTGATCATGGAGGAAAAGAGACAAGGAAGAACCTCAGAGAAGGCAGAGCCATGGCCACCAAGGACAATAGACTGGGACCTTCCTCCAAGAGAGGAAAACATGGAATTTCCAGATGGGTTCACCAACCTGTTTTATCTGACTGCCAGGGTTGCAAGTCTCTGCTAGTCCTAACCAGTTGGACCTGGTGATTCCTATGGACCAATGATTGCTGTATGCTTCTCATTTTCCCCTTTTCTGAATGAGAGGTTCACTTGTGCTAACCTATTCCTTTCAATCATTGTTTATTGGATGAGTGGTCTTTTAGTGTATAGGTCTCTGGAACAATAACATTCACATCTGAACCTGATGAGAGAACTCTACGTAACCTGAAGATAGCGGCCTTTGAACTAGATGTATAAGTTGGGGTGATATATGAGATCTCTATTTTGGAGGATGTGTTCTATCCGTGGGAAGAGAAGTGTAAAATGGATGCTTAATAGCCAAAGGTGGGCAGTGGTAGCGGTCCATCCCAATAGCCAGTCTCTTCCTCTTCCTTATATCAGAATCGCAGATTTATTTAGAATGGCAATGCAGTGTTCTACAATTCCCAACTTCCTTGGTAGCTGGATGTATTAGTTTCCTTGGGCTGTCATGACAAATTACTACAAAAATAATGTGCCTATTCAAGTCCTTTGTCCTTTTTTTAGTTGGGTGGTGTGGCCGTTGGCCAATTTAATGTAATTATGAATTCCAAAAATATAATTGGATCATGCTTGTAAACTGATCTGTTAATCTGGGCATGATTGAGTTATGATTGGGGCGTTGACCGGGCCACGTCAGTAGGGCATTGAGCCCCACCCCTTGGTGGGTGGGGAATCGAATACAGAAGGCATGGCAAGAACAGTGTTGAAGCAGTCTTTTGAGAAGCAGTTTTGATGTTGGAAAGAAGGCCCCAGGAGAAGAGAAGCAAGCCATTCGCCTGATCGTCTACAGCTGATCTTGTGGAGGAAACAGGAGCTAAGCCCGGAGAGAAACGCAGCCCCGGGAAGAGAGGAACCCCAGAAGCCTGAACCCTGGCAAACGCTGGCAGCTGTCTTGCTCTAACACGTGGCAATGGACTGTAGTGAGAGAAGAAACTTAACGCTTTATGGCCTGGTAACTGTGGACTTCTACCCCAAATAAATACCCTTTATAAAGACCAACCCATTTTTGGTATTTCACATTAGCACCCCTTTGGCTGACTAATACAG